>CM033470.1:318769485-318886985 GCA_019447015.1 Hymenochirus boettgeri | reverse complement strand
CTAACCAATAAAAACTTTACATCTATGGTTTCTACAAAATGAATCACACAGGCAAACATTGCAACCTTTTATGCCTCAGCCTAAGTGGTCTATAAAATCGGCGTCTTTTTTCCTATTGTTAAGGATATGCATGCCGGATTCCAGAGCGTCATTTCAGCTCAAGTAAATCATTTTATTGCAGAATAAAACTTTCCTCCATCAAACAAAAGCATTTCAGCAAAATCGCAATTAAAAATTCTGATGACTTCATATCCCTTTTGCTGAGCTTAATACGCTTTCATAATTCTTATCTATGTCACATTTGGAATATCGGGCCTTGATGAAGCATTCGCAGGCTCATATTGTGTGGCACGTGGTCCTCTATTATTTTTATGGTTTGCAGTTATTGTATTAACAGTGCAGGCCTGAACAAACCGTTCTGTCATAAAGGCTTTAAGTGATAATTGGATCACAGTGTATAAACGCAGCTTTAAGCTATGATCATCCTGGGTCAATTTGTTTAGGCAGGAAGGACATTTCTAAGGCAGGAAGTAGAAAGAAGAAGAAAATTAAAATGTAAGTTCCGTTATCCACTATGCGTTACGATTAAACGCCCATAATGAAAGCAGATGGCGTCGATTGCCAATAATGCTGTTATAAGCAGAGGGACATAAGGTCAATGATGTTTTGACACTATATACTTAAATAAATCTTTACTTACATAAACCATTTGTATGCCATCAACAAATTGAAAACAGGCCACTATCTCGGGTTCATCTCCGCAAAGGTTTGGGTGGAACCACACCTTTTCATCAAGCTGATAAAGGGTGGAAGGTCCCCGAAATGTTTGCCAGAGATGAACCTCCACGTTGGTGAATAAAATTGAAATTGTTTGCACTAAAGAATTTTGGAGTGGGACTGTTTGCATTTCTGATGGTGTAAATGTGATGTGAACCGAGAGAGAGTAGTACGGTCAACAGCAGTGTTGGGAGGAGTGGTATCAAAAAGTTGGAGTATATATAACCATTTGTTATGTACAGAATGACATTGTTTATAAAGTTGAGGACAAGATGGCCCCTAATGTTCATTAAAATGTCTGGAATGTTTACACCTGTCTTATTGATTCTTGTGATATAATAATCACTTAAAAAGTATATTATGAGACTCACTATTGTTTAATATTTGTTTTGTCATGTAGGTGAATCTCAGTTTTAATCCTTTTTATCATACAGTGGTTCCCCTTGGGACCCATATGTGCATTAATAGGTTGAATGTAGCAAGTGGCGTGTATTTTTCCAGAGATGTAAGGCAGATAATACCTGTTCTTCATAAGTAGTTTTCCCTAAAAATAGATTCTATGGATGCTTACTACTATTTAAAGATGACATAAAGTATCAGAAAACATTGTTTCCAATAGAGAGAGCCCATACAACAAATAGTAATTTTTGCGCAGTTTATTCTTTCAAGAATGGAGAAGAAATAGAATATTAACATTCATAAAAAAATAAAAGCAAAGCATTGCATTGAACCTGAAACCTTAGTTGTACCGTTGCTAAACAGAGATAATTTTTAGAACACTAGTACATGTAGAATCTTTATCTGCTAGAACACATGGAAAAAATTCTGGGGATTGAAACCTGTGGCATAGTGGGCTGTGTATGTTTACCAAGGTGTTTAGCCAGGTGAGCCACACAGCATATACAAAGAATATAGATATGTGTAAAGCTTTAGTATTTTCATCGGAAACTAAATAAAAAAAGTCGTAAAATAGCTAATAATTTGTATTGCCCTGGAGGAACCGGTATGCAATTATAGCTGGTGGTTAAATAAATCATAGGGCAAAAAATCCAGCTTCTTTCAAGGAACTTCCATATTGGTGTGGAGAATCTTTATAGAAAATTTCGTGTAAAATAGGGACGTGAAATACTGGGGTCGAGGGGGGAGTGGCTAATAGGTGCACATGCTCACAAGGTTTTGAAGACTGCAGGGCTGTAAGTGTACTGGCAACTACATGGAAGCTTCTAAATAAAGAACCTATTTGTCACTGGTACATAAATGCAACTTACTCGAGAATAATCTTACAATGTATAGGGGTTTCGGTAGAAAAGCATTTACATTAGGATATTTAAGAAATATTAGTTACAGTAGTTCTCCTTTAACTATAATGAAGGGATTCTGTGATGCAAGGAGAACAATCTGTATTACAAATCATCAGGGACACATTATTTAACTGTGTTTATAGAGCTTCCTAGCTAAAATGCTGTTAAAGTGCTCTACCCTGGTAGGGTGGTATAAGTGCTCTATAAATAACATACGCTTGCAAAGAAATATAAGCAACAACCATACGGTCGTATATCTTTTGAAATTTTGCTCTGAGAATTGAAATATAGATTAACTCATAGTATATTCTTCATGTCATAAAGTGAAAGTAGTTTGCCGGAGTTATTTATTAATAGGATAAGTATAAACTACAAACCATAAAGAGGCAAAGAACTATTATTTAGGCAGTTAATTGGATGGCAGTATGCGTGATCCTTTATACAGCGGAGCAATGATATCCTTTAGGGTTCAGTTTAAACAAATGAACTTGCATTTTTTTTCTAATCAGTGCAGGGCTGCTAAAAACAGTTTGTTGGACATAGCGTGTGAGAGTACTTCGGTAATAAACTTTCTAGACATAAGGGATAAATAATAAGTGGTGGCGTGTTTCCAGTGTTCGATAACGTGCAGCAACCATATCATCCATTTTTAACGCAGTAGTTTAGACCAGTTTAATGTACATCTGAGGGCAGGGTCCCTCTATATGCATTTCTATGCCGCTAGCATTTTAGATCTACAATGACCTTGGGGAGACCAATACCCACACCGCGTTACTTACCTTAGCCCGATCCGTGATACATATAACTGCGTGCTGCAAACATTGGTTCTGCTCGGTTTATTTCACATAGTCAGACCCTCCAGTTCATTACCAGCATTATCAGCCCTTTTTCCAGTTCATACCAGGCTCAATTAGCCCTTAGTGTCATTACCAGCGTTAATCAAGCACCTAGTTGTCAATAGCCAGTCAGTCAGCTCAACATGTAAAATGCGTAGTAGTGGTCCATAAAATGGGGTGTTACCAAAAAAAGGGTTGTGCTTAGGAAAAGTAGCGTGGGCAAAAAAAAATATAGGCTTAGCGCGCCCGGCGCACGCCGTACATGGTGTCCTCATTGGACTTTCCATAGGTGGGAGGTATAAACCGTCTGCTAAACGAACCTACTTTAACTATATGGACATTACTGCCAGGTACTTATTCCACTTTTTCATTTTCATAAAAAATATAGCGTTGTTTCTATACAATATACAAATTTAAACATGTGCATTGATTGCTTAGCCTCCTCCATATCCACTCTACCGAACTTCTGAATAATGCTGGCCTGAACCTATATGTGTACAAAGGTTTGACCAGATTACCCATGCCCGAGCAGAGCAGGAGGTAGGGTAGGTGGAGTGTGGTCGGGGTTAGGGCATTCTGGGGCAGGGGAGCCAGGTCCATTCCTAGGTGGGATTAAAAAACCCTGATTGCAGGACATTCACAAGCTAAGGAAAAACGGGGGGGGGGGAGTGGGGGGGGGGGGGGGCTGGGGGGGAAGGAGTGGTATTTTGGGGATATAATTTCAGTACCAAATGGACCTGTCATGATGGATCTCGCTGGCAAGAAGGTCTCAGTGATATTTTTTTTTTTTAATATCACTGTTTTGTAATAGGCAGATTCCATGAGTTAGTTATGCTGTACATTTGTTTCCGATCTTCTTCTGTACTCCTCTAACCATTTGCTCAGGTGCCATAAACCCAGTAGGGAGTCAAGAATTGCTATTACTTGGACCTTATTCTAAAGGATACAGTAGACCTGAGTCCCTAATCTCACAGGAGATCAAACAGGACTGGGAAAGTGAACTTTGTTTAACTATGATAAAGGCACAATCCCATTTCCATAAACCTATACATAACATTGCCTATTGTAATAGAATATGGCGACCCGATTATGAATATGGTCAAGTAGGTGAGACCCAATTCAGTTACATATCCAAACATCATGGAGTAAGTCTTAGTAGAGGCTGGAAACCTAACTTTATGTCGTTCTGCGTCAAGTATTTTCCATATCTGTCATGGTTGGTGTTCTATCAACGGGTAAAAATTCAAGACAATAACTAATTTAGTGATTTCCAGTGGTGCACCTTGGACCACAGAGTTATGTATTCTCTAAAAAATAATGGTATGCGGGTGGTCTTCCAAAAGTACTCAATGACATTTACCATCTTATGAACACAAAGTGGATTAACGGAGTACCTTTTGGAGCAAGGAACATCTTTTATATCAATGGACTTATTCTTTTAAGGACTTGGACTTTGACCACATATATGTATTTTTCTTTTATCCCGTTATTTTACTGTTGCTTGTTTTATGTCTTTATTATTATTTTGTAATCATTATTGCACCGTTTGTTGTTTCTTTTATTAAACGATATTCTATAAAATCGTTTAAGCTGATTCTCCTAGTGCTCTAACAGAACTAAAATAAGAATCCTGTCCTCTGAGACGCTACATTAATAATTGTATCGGTTTTCTTGTATCATCTGTTATTACTCCGTGAGTGTGGCAGCGAGTGATACAGGTAGTTATATTATTTTAGCTCGTAGCCGTTAAGGTATCGGTTTCCACGGCCGTTAGTAAGGGTTTTTGCAGTTAGTTTATTACCTGGTAAGGGGTATGTTAGTGACGACAACCTTCAACCTGGGTTTGACCTGGTGAGCTGGGAAAGCTCTGTTTCGTCTGAGGTTGAGGATGTAGGTCCGTCACAGGACCTTTTAAAGAAAATGCTTCAACTGACCCAAACGATTGAACCAATCTAACCGTGGACACATTCACGTTAAAATTTAAACTCAGACACAAAACACAAATTACACAGTGAAAAATAAACTTTAACAGACACATACACACACTTTAAAGGGCAAATATGGCCCCATTTTTTCAACAGTTTTTTAAAAGTGATTTCCCAAAGAGGTAGAAAAAACTATCCTACTCCCTAAATGGCACAAGCAATTAGATGTCAGAATTTTGCTCATGTAGTGGTGACAGCTCAGTGTGATTATCTCTAATATCTCTAATGACAGATAATCACATTGACATAAAAATCTTAAAGAATTTCAAAGCATATTTCAGACAATAGATGCCCTTTTAAACACATAACAGAGAGTGAAATAAAGAGACACAGGTTAAAATGCTGGCACACAACAATAGTAAAAGTAAGGGCAAGCTGGCACTGGTAAAATATGTGGCACCCAGACAATGTTTTCAAACTGGCACTGGTAAAATGGTTGGCAGTGGATCCACCCAGACACTGGTAAAATGCTTGGTAAGCTAGTACAAATACTTAACACATGCTGAACCCTAATGGTCCAGACTACTCCCCAGTGGTAAACACTCAATAGGAACTACTACAGCACAGCAGTCTGACAGTTTCACGACTATTAGGACAAGTGGCAGTCCCTAGCCCTTCTTTTTCTGGCTGGGCCTGCCTCTGATTGATTTGTATTTTACGCTGTACACTTGTGTTGTGAGAGACAAGTTGGATCAGCACCCACTGTGACAAGTCTGGGCCCCAAACAGGAGTATTGCTTGTACCCTCTGATGGTGGCCCTGTAATTAAATTAGATGAAAAATATGTGCCTCACATACCACGAGGAGCTACTACCATTCAGCAGAGAGCTTCTTCAAAAATCCCGGCTCTTGCAGATCCTAAGATGTCCGACACTCCGGAATGTATACAGAACATATGTACAGAAAGGGTTTTGGCCATTAGACAAAAGGAGCCAACTCCGCATAGTAAATCATACGTTATTTTCTTTTCTGTGGGATACATCACGCACCACACGGTTCCAGGAAAAGACCAAAACAGGTGAGGGGAGGGAGGGGTGTGTGGTCTAACGCGTTTCGCAGAGACTCCGCTTAAGACGATAAGCGGAAGCCGAATCGCAGTTTTAAAGGGTATGGTCCACCTCCCAAACAAACATTTAGGATTAGGCTAATTAGACCCCAAAAACCTTGACTTTGCGAGGTTTTAGAGTTCTTTAATGCTGTTGCTAAAGCCTACTACTAGCCCATTGTGCCCTGACTGTCTTCTTGCTAGCTTTCCGTGCCTTTCAGTGCACCAAAGTTTTAGAAGGGGCCAGACCAGCAGCGGCTCTGGATTAGTCGAGATATTCACATTCAGCCTATCACAAGCGCCTCTGCCGGTCCTGCCCCTTCTGCTTTAGGGAAGGATAGAACTCGATCTCGAACCGGAGTTCGAGCCGAACGGTTGAGTGCGAACGACCCGGACTTCTCGAAAAACTATCCGGTGAGACTTTCGATATTCCGGACTTTCGTGATTTATCGATGTTTCAACGAGGTATCGAATCCGCGATAAAATGTACATGGTATCTAGGCGCGAACATCGAATCTGCGAGTAAAGTCTCCTTACAGCTATACGCGAGCATCGAATTGCGAGTAAAATGTCCCATGTTACCTCGAACGTTCGAACGCAAAGCTCGAAAGTAGCGTGCGTGAGAGTAAAATCGATGTTAGAAAGTCCCTGGATATTGGAACATTTCCTCAAGTCATTTCCCAGGTCCACAGCCATGTACATTAAGTACCCATTAATATTTAGTGTATGTTGACTCAACTTTCGAACTTTGCCTCCCTATACTAATGGGCGTTTCAAACTTTTCGAACTGTTCGACTTTTACAATAGTCGAATTTCGAAAAAAGCAGACCGCAAACTTTTAATAGTCACCATTCTATTCTGCTTCAAAATGTTCTCAACGAAACAGAATTCCACCTCAATATCTAATTTTGATGTGAAATTTCAAAACTTGGCCAGTAGTGTTCAAACTGTGATTTTTTGCCACCAAAGACAGTAAATTTGCCCCAAACAAGGTTAGGGATTAAATTATGTTGTCTTGCACTCGTATAAGTAATGCACCAAGAGCTGCTATTGCAAACTTCCTGCCCTACACCCAGAGCAATAAGAGTATTGTGCTCATATTATACTGCAATCCCACCTTATTGTTTTTTTAAACATCACAAGCAAACATGTCTACTCACCAATTCCCGACATTGCCACAAAGAAAACATGCATTATGTTTTTTCATTTGACACGCTTGTAAGAAAGCTCGTTGTAGCGAAACGCACTCATCGTTCCACGTGTGCGTGCCCATATTTTCCGCGACCCTCTCTAATAACACGTGATACTTACCTAGCAACTTGCTAGTTCAGGTACCCGATTTCTGGCTGGTAGACCGTTGACTCCTGACAGATAACCAATGACAGGGGTATTCACTAACATTTACCTCACCTTGCTATGGGGTTATTCATTATTACATTCTTTCAGAGTATCATATACTATATGGGCATTCACCACTGTGGTATTTAGAGGATTATGGTTGTGTTGTATGTTTTAAGTATTTTTATTTATGCACAATGTGTCTTCTTGAACCCATTTGTGTTACAATAAAAATTTTAGTCGGAGGTGTGCCTGAGTTCCCTTTCTTTTTCATTTGTGACAAACTCTTGATTATGTGCATAATCTCCACTACTATAAACTCTATGCTACAGCCCTGGACACATATGCAAGGTTACATTATGTTCCGAAATTGTGGATAAACAAGATATAAAAGGGATGTGTTGATCCGAAAAAACCTTTCGGCTGCAGCCAATTTGCCACAAGAAGGTAAACATTCTCTGACCCTAAGGCAATCGGAATAGTATCCTGGATCAACTTAGCTAACATACTAGCTGATTCTTACCTACAATTCCCAATGCCAATGTGTTATGTAAATGTGTTGTCAACTTATCTTATAAATAATTTACCTCAGCACCAATAAAAATATAGAACAACTTTTCAGCATCTCCAGGGCCTACAAAACTATTAACACCTCATCACTACAGGAGGTGCTGCTTGTAAATTAAATTTGTGTTTTTGAGTCCTAAAAGAGCAATGCTTTGTCGGAGATGAAGTTCAGAACCATATGATGAATTCAGTAAATGAAATGATTACTATGAAACTGTATTAATCTTCAGTTCAGAAATGAACTCAAGGTAATATAGTTAGTTAATACACTAGTTGATTTCATACCTATAATGCACACTTACGTATATATATAACTGCACACATACTGTATATATTAACTGTATATAAACTGCACACATTACTGTGTATATTACTGTATGATATAAGCACAAACTGATATTATAACGAACACTACTGTATATATTAACTGCCACACATAAGCTGTATATATAACTGCATACATTACTGATTGATATATTACTGTTTATATATATACTGGCATACATATTATTACTGTATATATTACTTGCATATATAACTGCACACACTTACTGTATATATAAAACTGCACACATTACTGTATATATAACATGCACACATACTGTATATATTTTACTGTATATATAACTGCACACAGTACTGTATATAATGTTATAATGACATATATAACTGCACACACTACTGTATATATAACTGCACACATTACTGTATATATAACTGTAAACATACAATTATATATTACTGTATATATAATGCAAATTACTGTATATATTACTATTATAACTGCACACACTACTGTAATATAATGCACACATTACTGAATTAGTATTATAACTGCATACATTACTTGTATATATACTGAATATAATATAAACTGCCACACACCACTAACGTTAACTATATATAACTGACACACATAATATGTATATATAACTGCACACATCTACTGTATATATAACTATATATAACTGCACACTACTGTATATATAAACTGCACACACAGTATATATAATTGCACACATTACTGTATATAATTAACTGCACACTACTGATATATAACTGCACACATACGTATATATAACTATATATAAACTGCACACATTACTGTATATATAACTATATATAAACTGCACACATTACTGTATATATAACTGCACACACTACTGTATATATAATTGCACACATTACTGTATATATATATAACTGCACACATTACTGTATATATATCTGCACACATTACTGTATATATAACTGCACACATTACTGTATACAATATAACTGCAACATTAGATATATAACTGCACACATACTGTATATATTACTGTATAATAACTGCACACACTACTGTTATATAACTGCACACATACTGCATATATATATTACTGCACACATTACTGTATATATTAGTGTATATATAACTGTACACATACTGTATAATACTGTATTATTATAAACTGCACACATTACTGTATATATAACTGCACACATTACTGTCTATATTACTGTATATATAACTGCACACATTACTGTATATATTACTGTATATATAACTGCACACATTACTGTATATTTAACTGCACACATTACTGTTTATATTACTTATATAAAACTGCACAAATTACTGTATATATTACTGCACATATTACTGCATACATTACAGCAACATATTACGAATATATTAATGCATACATTATTGTATAAATATGCACACATTACTAATGTATATCAGTATTCATTACTGCAAACTTTACTGTATATATTACTGCACACATTACTAAATATATTACAGTATTCATTACTGCAAACACTACTGTATATATAATATTACTGCACACATTACTAAATATATTACAGTATTCATTACCACAAACTTTACTGTGTATATTAATGTACACATTACTGTATTTTTTACTGCACACATTACTGTATATTTCTGTATATACTGTATTACTGCACACGTCACACATTACTGTATATATTTCTGTATATATTGCTAAATATATTACATTATTCATTACTGCACACTTTACTGTACATATTACTGCACACATTACTGTACACATTACTGCACACATTACTGTACATATTACTGCACACATTACTGTATATATTACTGCACACATTACTGTATATATAACTACACATATTACTTTATACATTACTGTACACATTGCTCTATATATTATACTGCACATATTACTGTGTATATAAAGTAACTGCATATTACTGTATATATAACTGCACACATTACTGTATATATTACTGTATATATTAATGCACATATTACTGTATATATTACTGCCCACATTATGGTATATATTACTATTTATATTACTGCACATAATACTCTATATTACTATATATGTAACTGTATATATTACTGCACATATTACTGTATATGTCACTGCACATATTACGGTATATATTACTGCACAGTGCACACATTACGGTATATATAACTGTATATATTACTGCACATATTTCTGTATTTATTACTGCACATATTACTGTATATATTACTGTATATATTAATGCACGTTATTACCGTATATATTACTGTATATATTACTGCACACACAACTTCACATATTAAGGTATATATTGCTGCACACATAACTGCACAAATTACTTTGTATATTACTGCACATGTAACTACACATATTCCGGTATATATAACTGTATATATTACTGCATATATTTCTGTAGATATTACAGTATATATTACTGCAGATATTACAATATATATTACTGTATATGTTACAGCAGATATTACTGCACATATTACGGCATATATTACTGCACACATTACAGTATACACTACTGTACATATTACTGCCCATATTACGGTATATATTACTGCACATATTACTGCACATATTATGATATATTTTACTGCACATATTGTGGTATATATTACTGCACACATTACTGCACATATTATGATATATATTACTGCACATATTACGGTATATATTATGGAATATATTATTGCACAGTACTGCATATATAATGTAATAATATAATGTTATATATTACAAAATTCATTACTGCACACATTCCTGTATATATTACTGCAGATATAACTTCATACATCACAACACATATTACTGAATACATTACAGTATTTATTACTGCACACATTACTGTATATATTACTGCACACATTACTGTATATATTACTGCATACATTACTGCACAAACTACTGTATATATTACTGCACACATTACTGTATATATTACTGAACACATTACTGTATATATTGCTGTAGACATTACTGTATATATTTCTGCATATATTACTATATATTACTGTACACATTACTGTATATTACTGTACACATTCTGTATATATTACTGCACACATTACTGTATATATTACTGCACACATGACTGTATATATTACTCTACACATTACTGCATATATTACTGCATACATTGATGTATATATTAATGCACACATTACTGTATATGTTACTGCATATATTACTTCACACATTACTGTATTTATTACTGTATATATTACTTTACACATTGCTGTATACATTACTGCACATATTACTGTAAATATTACTGCTCACATTACTGTATATATTACTGTACACATTACTGTATATATAACTGCACACATTACTGTACACATTACTGTATATATAACTGCACACGTTACTGTATATATTACTCTACACATTACTGCATATATTACTGCACACATTACTGTGCACATCTAAAATAGGATTCAAAATGTTCAGATTCAGATCTGATTTGATTTGTTGGGGACACTTTTTGAGTAAGTGTGACCCTACCTATAGTCACTTTCCAGGCTTCCAGGCAGGGTAAGAATAGGGTGCATGGCGTTACTTGGGGGTGGGGCATGATGCCATATGGAGGCGGGGCTAGCCTTCTAGGGGTGGTGGGAGGCGGGGCTAATGGTGTTCTGGGGCATGGTCCTCAAAAGGAGGCGTGACTGAAGAGGAGACTAGAGTCTGGGAGGAGTCCACCCCAGAATTAGGGAGACTCCTGGAGAATCTGGGAGAGGTGAGATACCTGCTTACCTATTAGTCACTTACCTATTAGTCACTTACCTATTAGTCACTTTCCTGTTAGTCCCTTTCCTATTAGTCACTTTCCTATTAGTCACTTTCCAATTAGTCACTTACCTATTAGTCACTTTTCTGTTAGTCACTTTACTGTTAGTCCCTTTCCTATTAGTCACTTACCTATTAGTCACTTTTCTGTTAGTCACTTTCCTGTTAGTCCCTTTCCTATTAGTCACTTTCCTATTAGTCACTTACCTATTAGTCACTTTTCTGTTAGTCACTTTACTGTTAGTGCCTTTTCAATTAGTCCCTTTCCTATTAGTCACTTTCCTGTTAGTCACTTTCCTATTAGTCACTTAGCTTAGTCACTTTCCTATTAGTCACTTTCCTGTTAGTCACTTTCCTATTAGTCACTTTCCTGTAAGTCACTTACCTGTTAATCACTTTCCTGTTTGTCACTTACCTGTTAGTCACTTTTACATGTTAGTCACTTTTCTATTAGTCACTTACCTGTTAGACACTTACCTATTAGTCACTTTACTATTAGTCATTTACCTGTTAGTCACTTATCTCAGCACCAGTAAAATATAAAACATCTTTACAGCATCTCCAGGGCCTATGACACCACAGTAGATGCTGCTGGTGAATAAGATTTGGTGTTTAGGCCATTAGAGAGCATTGCTGTGTAGGAGTTGGGGAGGGAGACCAGAGACACTTTGCTCCTCTTCCTGCCAGGTCCTTCTCACTTTTTTTGGTTCTTTTCTTTGATTGTTTAGTTACCATAGCAACTCCTACCTGGACCATTGTATTGAACCATTTTTGGGAGGGGGATTAACAGAAAAATAATAATAAAATGGCTTCTATAAGTGTGTTTGGGTGACTGGAGCAGTGAGACACTGCTCCTGTCACTGCAGACAGGATTATGTACCAATCACTGTGGGCAGGATTATGTACCAATCACTGTGGGAAGGATTATGTACCAATCACTGTGGGCAGGATTGTGTACCAATCACTGTGGGCAAGATTATGTACCAATCACTGTGGGCAGGATTATGTACCAATCAATGTGGGCAAGATTATGTACCAATCACTGTGGGCAGGATTATGTACCAATCAATGTGGGCAAGATTATGTACCAATCAATGTGGGCAGGGTTATGTACCAAACATATCAATAAAACAGGGTGGGATGGAGAGATGAGATGTACCCTGGTCACCAGCCAACAGAAAATGGCACCAATGACCATGGGAATCCGCCCCTTATAGAGATGTGAAGCAAGTGTGATGATGCCATCGCAAGGCTCTTCCTAGGCAGCTTTGACAGGTAAAGTGCAATTTCCTGGTGCTGGATATCTTGATTATTTCCCCCATGGTCAGCCACGCCATCCGCTATGCGCAGAGGTCGCGGGGCTCACAGATTTACAGCAAAAGAGGTCACAGATTATATTAAAGTATAACAATGGGTTATATGCAAAAAAAAAATACATACATTTGTAGTTAGTAATTAATAACAGAAAACCTTTTTTAAATTGAACTGTAACAATAACGATCCTACTTGATCTAAATACAACTAGATCATCGCAAATCGTTCATTGGAAACTACCATAATTATCTGGCTCACTATAATGCAATCACAGAGAGAAATAGAGGTACACAGCACACAAATATAGAATAATTATCTGGCTCATCAGGTGTAGGACTGACTCAATAAATTGCACTGTAGTTTGCAATATTGTCCCAATTGTGCAGTAAAAGACTAGAATGGAGGGAAAGTAGGCATCTGTGATCCAGTCCAGAGTAGGTCCAAAGCATCTCTGAGATAAGGGGGGGGCGCCGGCGTGATGACATAATCGCACCGGTAGTAAAAGGAGGTACAGCATTGGTGGAAAGTGTCACGTGATGCTGGAGCACCGTGGCGTCACCCGTACTGAGACGCAAGGGGCGGATGACATCTCGGTCCTTATAAAAGGGCCCAGACACATACAGTGGGCGCCATTTTAACTTGCAAAAATTGCTGGGAGACGCACCATCTCCCCGCCCTCCCAAAAAATGTAGTCCCAACAAGCGGATACATGCTTGACTTTTAAGGTGATTGAGGACCCATAGACTTGGCATGCTAGCTTTGGCTACAACTGGGACAAATTAAAGGAGGAGACAACAGGGGTGTTCCAAGAGTTTTTGACACCTGAAACAACTTTTAAATTCCGCGTATCGGTAGATGGGTGGCGGCATGTGAAGTAGGCATGGCTTCATCAGGGAACATAGGTGTGGAGGTGGGAGTGGTGGGCTGACTAACACTGATTGGTGGACTGGTGCTGAAATGCAGTATTTTTTTTTTCTTCCTATTGGAAAGATTTTTTTTTTTTTAACTGCCGCCTTTTAAGTGTTCTGCAGGGGTGCGGCCAGAGCAAATGTTACAGTTTGCTTTATGGTAGGGGCACCCCTGGGAGACAAGGATGTATAAATTGTGTGTTGGAATATGTTATCAATAAATCTGTGACCTACCGATCACCCAGCATTTGGAGTCTGTCTGTTTTATTTATAGTAGGCTAGGCTAGGTTAAATTTAGCAAAGTAGTGGGAAATGAGAGGAGGGCTAATCCCTGCCTTGGTCTAACATTTACCCCTTCCTATTGGTAACATCCTTTTTTGTTTATAGCTTGAAATTGGTTTTCATTTCTAGGCAGGTTTTCAAAAATAATTATGTTCTATCTGCTGAAATACGCATGATATCTAGTTATATATGCAAAGTAAATGCAAATATATGCAGTTATTTCAACCAATTCTCGCTGCACAGTACAGGAGTTAATGATGTATAAGGAATGAGGAGATCTTTTGAAAACTGGATCATTTTACACCAGGTCCTGGGAGACAGGGTAGATTCAAAAGAATGGCAACACAATTAGCATTTTAATGTATTTGAATGATTATTGTATTACAAATTTAAAGGGATATCCATTACCTTAAAAAAAAAAAAAAGTTTATATATATATAAACCTTTCCTAGTATTGATGTCATTGAACCCATTTATTGTCACATAACATCACTTAAAAATAATCAATAAAAGTTCTTATCATTAAAAATGGTGCTAATTTTGCTCAAACCAATCAGATAATATTTAACATTTGAAAGCTAACATCTGATTGGCTGAGGCAAAATTAGCGCCATTTTTAATGATAAGAACTTTTATTGAATAACCCTGAAAATCTGATATTACCAATTATTGGTAATAAACAGAACAGAAATAGACTCCAGGTTTTATATGGGGCCGCGCATTCAGACGTGACTTTCCAGTCATGATCGGAAATATCTGTGGAGTAGAGTGACAAAGCCCCTCAAAGTTTTCCAAGCTGGGGACCCTTATCCCAAGGGGATTAAATGAGCAGTTTTCTTTATACAGCTGTTTATGAAAAGTCTTTTCCCAACCAAACAATACATATCGGATGGTGCTTGTGAAGGTTCTCATTCATCCATGTCATGGTGTATCTGTTGTATTCAATTAGATCAACTGGACTTGAAGTTTAGTTCTTGAAGACGTTTCGCTAGTCATCCGACTGGCTTTCTCAATTCAGAAATTCTGAATTGAGAAAGTCCAGTTGATCTAATTGAATACAACAGATATATCGCATGGTGTGTACCCAGCCTTAAGGTGCCCTTACATTAGAACTTGCTGACCGGACCCGCCTTATTATTTTTTTCTTCGTGGCCAACATACAATCGTGAGGTCCCACCTGGCACATTCATTTTGCAATTGTACATCGATCATGAAGAATAACCGGATAAGCGGTTCCAGAAATATTTATTTAATGTCGCAGGATCAGTCAACAGGAACAGTAAGTTCTAATGTATGGGCACCTTTAGGGCTCGTTCACACCACATCAGTTTGTATCCGTTTCCATAGGATTTCATAATATCGTTCACACCTGCTGCAGTATATTCCCTTCTGCTCCAGCTGCAGCACACATTTTAAATGCATGAAAATGCTGTACAACAGATAGCAACAAATAACGCACGCGTTTGCGTTTGTGTCCATTTTTCGTAAAGAATGCCTGGGAGTTCCTGTGATGTCATTTCCGATCGGCAGGCTATAAGAAACACGCGGGAGAGGCGCCATTTTGCATGTCACCTACCAGCCATCAGCAAGGCATCCATTTTGGCTGTCAGATACCAGCCATTAGCAAGTCAGTCTGCCAGCTCTTTTGCAATTTCAAGCAAGCCAGTCTGCCATAATGGCAGAAACTTTTTTTGTCAACTGATGATTTGTCCTGCCCCCTTCAAAATTCAAAAATGCGGACAAAAACGTATGTAAACGCAACGGACACAAATGAATAGTAACGCACACGCAAACGGGCAGCAACGGATACAAAAACGTTTGAAACATCACTTCACGCAATGCATTTTTAAGTTGAGTTTTTGTCCGTTCCTAGTGTGAACGAGCCCTTACTCTTTTTACTTTAAAGTGAATCTATAAACCTGATATGAGGTAAGGTGGCAAATGGAGGACTACAAAGGGCTCTCTATTCAGAAACAAATCGACAGGTTTAGTTTTCCCTGGGTAATCGTGCACGTATGATGATTGAAGATCAATAGCTAGAAAAAAATCTCAAAAATGTAGTTCTGTGATTAAAAGCAGAGGGGGCGGTTCTGCAGAACCTACTGAATTTCCAAAAATCTAATTCGAACCTAAATGAATTTTAAATAACTATAAATACATTTCCGATTAATATATATATATAATTGAATAAAACAAATTGTTGCACTCAAAGGGTCTTTTTGAGAGGTTTATTTCCAAACAATGTGAAGCAACATCTCGGCTTATGTCCTAGAGCCTTGATATATCTATCAATTTTTTGATGGTTCAAATGGAATTTTCAATTTTGGAAGTTTTTAAAAGAAAAATGCGAAAAATATGTTGAATCCGCCGATTTTCGAAACAGCCAGTTCCTACTGTAATTTAAACTGGTTTTGTTTTTTCGAAACTGGAATCCATCACTAGTTAATAGTGTTATCTAATGAAGGAAACTAGCTACTGAGGTTTCATAAAAGCTATAAGGCCAATCAGTCTGGCCACATTAGATGCGCTGGTGTTCGCTTATTGGAGCGCATGCAGTCACCATTTTTGGTGCGCTTCGCATTTACTCCGATGATATTTCCGGGATCAAAGTGTAAGCGGACAACCACGTGCGTTAAGGCCTTGTACTCAGCCTTGGGCATGGCCACACTGCACCGCAAACACAATCGCACACAGAATTACATGCGATTTCGCGTGCGTTTTTGATGCGTTTTTGCACACGTTTTTTCTTTAGAAATAGAAAACACATGCGGTTCGGAAGTTCGGAAGGCGAACACACATGCAATTGCGCAAACATTACAGAACACATGTTTTCGGTGCGTTGCTGCGATTGCAATGATCGGAAAAATGCGTGCAATTGCGTGCACAATCACATGGGCAAACGCATAAAAAAAGCGCTAATGTGGCCTAGCCCTCACTGGTCAATGGGATTCTTTTGAAGGGGGGTTGGGCCTTAGCAGAATTCTGGACATTTTGAAAAATGTCCATTAAAAATGAAATCTAATAATTAAGAATTGTATCTAATACAAAGAATTGTATACGTATATTTTTATATACACAGAATTTAGGCATAACAAAAAAGATCTTATTGACTTTCTTATGCTGTTGTGTTGCCATTTAGTCTTTCCAACTGTGGGTCATTTGAGGCCCTGTGGATATTTCATGCCTGATTTGAAGCGGCTTCCCTTAATTAATTCAGGACACCTGCAACCTGTAATTGATTTGGCACTGACAATAACTTTCTGACATCTATCCAGCTATCACAGGAGTATGGAGCATGTTACTCCTTTCATTTTCTGCATTAGAAAACCAACTGGGTAGAAAAGGTCTTTTCTTAGCTCTTTTTTTCTTACTTTATACCAGTCAAGGGGAAAAAATAAATAGATTGAAATGTTTCATGACTGACATACAGGGCCTATTATAAAAGGCCAATCTGCCAAAATCACACAGGTATATGCATGGAGATGCTTTTTTTGTCTTAAAGTCACATTAACCCATGTACCAACGTGACTAACGTGACTTTAAGACACAACGGCGATTGTGGACGTACGCAAAAACGGTGTTACACAACCAATGTACAAACGGCTTCTTAAGATGTGTTCTTTAACGTCAGCAGATAGCTGCGTACCACAACAACCAGCAACAACGGTATCAACAACTACAGTACCAACCAGTACCAATCAGAACTACAGTATATGTATTAATACCAGTAATTCTCAATATTATATAGTATCTCTGTACCAACCAGAACTACAGTATATGTATTAATACCAGTAATGTTCTCAATATTTATGTATCTCTGTCCCGTACCAACCGAACTACAGTAATATATATTAATACCAGTAATTCTCAATATTATATAGTATCCTGTACCAACCAGAACTACAGTATATGTATTAATACCAGTATTTCTCAATATTAATAGTATCCCTGTACCAACCAGAACTACAGTATATGTATTAATACCATTATTCTCAATATTATATAGTATCTCTGTACCAACCAGAACTACAGTATATGTATTAATACCAGTAATTCTCAATATTATATAGTATCCCGTACCAACCAGAATACAGTATATGTATTAACAGTAATTCTCAATATTATTAGTATCTCTGTACCAACCAGAACTACAGTATATGTATTAATACCAGTAATTCTCAATATTATATAGTATCCCTGTACCAACCAGATACAGTATATGTTAATACCAGTAATTCCAATATTATATAGTATCCCGCCCGTACCAACCAGAACTACAGTATATGTATTAATACCAGAAATTCTCAATATTGTATAGTATCCCTGTACCAACTCTGGATTGGAAATAGGCTGATGTTGTTCCAATATTCAAAAAGGGTAGTCGCTTACAGCCAGGTAATTACAGGCCTGTAAGTTTCAGTGGTGGGGAAGATACTGGAATGTTTAATAAGGGAACATATTTTAGAGTATGTTTCAAGGACTGACATTATAAGTAGAGATGTCCGAACTTCGAAAAATCCGGTCCATGCGAGGATCCGCGGATTTTCGAAAAAATCCGTAAATTCGAAAATCCGCGAGCGGACCCGTTAAAACGTATTAAAATGAAAGTTCGGCAAAATCCGCATTAAAAGTGGTCTAAATAGCCTTGGTAATGTAAACTTAATCACTCAGGGACCTGGGTAATGTCCTTAGAAACACGTATCAATGCCTACAATACCTAAAAATTACAGTCCGCTAGCGAGAACGGTATTTTTCGAAAATACAAGGATTTCCGTAAAAACGAGGATTTCCGTAAAAACGAGGACCTCCGTAAACCCGCGGATCTCCGAAAAACGAGGATTCCCGTAAAAACGTGTAATCATGTTAGCTGCCATTCACTAATTTGGGTCATGTGGCTTGCTCCGTCTTGAAAATAATCCCCAAAAATTTGAATTTACAAGAATTTCTCGTTTTTACGAAAATTCTCGTAATTACGAGAATCCGCGTAATTACGAGGATCTTCGGTTTTTCCTGGTCCCGGAAGATCGCAGATTCTGGTAATTGCGGAGATACACGTATTTTCGAAAATTTACGTAAAAAAAAAAAAATCTGCTGTTCGGAAGTTCGGAAGGCGGAAAATCCGCCGTTCGCGGACGGGATAAATCCGCGGCGGATCCCGGTTCGGGTCCGCGAACCAAAGTGTATTCAATTAAACCAATTTTCTATCCATGTACAAATGTGACTCCCCAGAACAACAGACCTTAGCTATACATTGTCGCCTATGGGGGACTGTTATCAAAAGCCTTTGCAAAATCCAAGTAAACTACATCTACTGCTATGTCAGAGTCTAAATTTCCACCCTCATAAATCCAAGCAAGTTAGTTTGACAATGTTTACTACTTATAATTAGAGATGGCTGGGTTAAGGGGGAGGGAATTCCTACTCGGCAGGGAGAGAGGATGGGTGGAGGGAGGGGAGGGAGGGGGAGGGAGGGGGAGGGGAGGGGAGGAAGGGCGACGTGCGATGCCCAAACTTCTCCCGGAGGCCAGCGGTAGGAGGCAGAGTCCTATATGGGACTCTGGCAATAATCCGGTGGGCAGTTTTTGGGGACTTTGGGGGGGACTACAGAGAAACCATATGGAGCTGGGATGTGAGTAAGTAATTAAACTAACACTACATGGATGGGGCCAGAGTGTGAGGATGGGGATTATAGTTTTGGGGGTGGACATGCCTTTTAAGAACTAAACTTCAAGTCCAGTTGATCTATTGAATACAACAGATATACCATGACTGGATGAATGAGAACCTTCACAAGCAGATGCAAATCATTTTGAAGAGAAAACCCTCAAACTGTATGGCAATATGAAAAGACAGCAAGGAAGATGCAGACCTACAGAAACCACGCTGCCAAAATTTTACCTGCCGATGCAGACCAGACACAAGGCTGAGTACCAGCAGCATTGTCTGGATTTCCACGGTTTTTTAAAGGCATCAAGAAACCAAACACAGATACTCGCAACAAAGCTCAAAAACATCTCGTAAATAAATGAGTATGACAGACACATTTTTACGTTGATGCTTCAACACGAAACAGAACCTGACTCCACAGCTACTGGGCCATCGCGGAAAGAGTGAGGTTAGTCTATTAAACAAGCACAGGCACATCTCTCTGCCTTTATGGTCAAAGCCCAACACAACAGGACCAAGGTTTCTCCATGTTTGTTATCCCAAGACATCACCCCCAAGGAAGCGACAACTAACCTTGGCTCACAAAAGCGGGCTTGGTTCTGTTAGTTCATCTTAACGGAGGCATGGATTACGAAATTTTGTCTAACAGGACCAAGACCCAGCCAGAATCATGGAAAGTCCTGGTAAGGGCTGAACTTGCCGTATTACTTCTAAAAATATCCCTGTGGTGGATTTTATAGCATCCACAGAAGCCTTAATCCAAACGTAATAAGGTACGGACAGAAGTGAGGCAGCAACAACTTCTGATCTTAAGGTGATCCGCAGCCTAGCCAGTGCTAACAAATTATGCCTGTGTGGTCAGGTTAGCTTTTATATGTAACATTCCCCCTGTCCCCCCAGCCCCAACCGCTCTATTTATTTTATTTGAAAGTGCACCAAACTTTACTTATCTCCCCCCTTTCCACCGCCGCAATGAACTCCCGGCAACCTCGTCTGTGATTGGCTGAGCGGACTGCCGGTCCCGCCCCTCTGCTTGCATTTTCTCGCAAGCAGAGGGCCGGCAGTGCGGCAGAGGAAAGAGGGGAGGTAAGTAAAGTTTGGGGCATTTTCTAATAAAATAAATAGAGCGGTTGGGGCTGGGGGGACAGGGGGAATGACATATAAAAAAAGTATTTCAAGGGTGGACATACCCTTTAAAGACGTTTCTAGTCATCCGACTGGCTTTCTCAATTCAGGATGACTTGTACAAGAATCTGTTGGCGATTATGTACCCTGGAAAATACCAATTAGCATATCACAGCCAGGTGTTAGGGACCTTGCATTGTAGCTAAGAGGTGTTATAGTAATGCCCAGGGTAAGGTCAAAACAGCATTGTACATGGCAGACAGTTGGTGTTGAACCCAACATTGAACATGGCAGACAATTGGGTTTGACACCAACTGTCTGCCATGTACAATGCTGTTTTGACACCTTACCCTGGGCATTCTTATATTGTAACACCTTTTAACCACAATGCAATCACGCCTTGCATTCAGAAGGTCCTTAACACCTGGCTGTGATATGCTAATTGGGACTTTCCAGGGTACATAATTGCCAACAGTTTCTTGTACAAGTCATTCTGAATTGAGAAAGCCAGTCAGATGACTACATAGTAATTGAGGTTTAATAAAGACATGCATCCATCAAGATCAACCTTTTCACCCTCCTTTTCAACCCTACCTAACAGTTGATCCAGAGGAAGGCAAAAAAAAAAACCCAGCTAAAAAAGGGGAAAAATTCCTTCCTGACTCCAAATGGCAATTGGAAAGTATCCCTGGATCAACCAGAACTGCATTATATGTATTACTACCAGTAATTCTCAATATTTTGTAGTATTAGAAACCTATCTAGGCCACTTTGAAAGCTATTCAATGAACTTGCCATTACCACATCTGCTGGAAGACAGTTCCACAGTTTCACCGTTCTCACTGTAAAGACACCTTTCCTGACTTTAAAGGAGAACTAAAGTCTCCAGACAACATTGTCCCAATAGACAGAGCACATTCACAAACATACAACAAGCTGTGTCTCACCTCTCCCTTTGCTGTGGCCATTGGGTGATTTATGAAAACAACCTGTGAGTACTAGGGGTCAGCTCCCACAATCCACCTTAGCTGGGTAAACCCCCATCTAAGTGTCTGTGTACAGGCACATGCTCTGTAGTACTCAACAGATCAAAACAAGGAAGTTGCAGCCTTGCTTCCTAGAAGCTTACAGCCAATCACAGTACATCACAGAGATCCTCCCTCTCCATGACACAGAACAGAGATTTCAGTTGTTTGTTTTCAAACACATTCAATGTTCCTGTCCTAACAATGACTTAATACTTTACTTTTCATACAAAAATAAGTAATCTTTACAGTGTATTTCATAGATAGCATGGATGTAAGAAACGGAATACTAACATTTCAGCAAAAATAAAAGAAATAAATGTAAGTCTGGGGAATAGAACCTGCAACTTGAACATTTACTCTGTCTTGCTAAAAGCAGAGCTCTTACCTCTAGGCTAATAGAGATAATTAGTAGATAGCTGGTACATGTAGAATCTTTTACTATGAACATAATGGAAACAAAAATAAAGGAAACTATGGGGATTAGAACTTGCAACTTTCTGGACTGTGTGTTTCTATAACTGGCATCTTACAAGGTGAGCCATGACTGAGTAAGCTGAACACTTTGGTACATTTAGGAGCCTCATCTTTTGCTGGGGACATAACAGAAACAAAAAAAAAAGAAGTCTGGGGTATTGAACTTGTGACCTTCTGAATTGTGTATTTTTAAACCTGGAGCCTTACCCGATGCGCCACCACTAAACAAGCAAAGTACTTCAGTACATTTGGAAGCTTTTTTTTTTTTTTTGCTAAACAATTCCTAAAGAAAATGGAATATGGAAGTTCCTGATAAGACTTTGAAAGCTGCTTGTTACCCTACAGTTTATTTTCCAGAAAGTCACACTGAATGGTTAATAGATTATGGTAACAATCAGCTTTCAAAGTCTTTTTAGGGACTTCCATATTGGTGTATAAACATCTGTATAGAAAACACTCTATGCATAGAGACAGTGAATACTGGGGTCAGGGGGCGTGGTTCTTTGATGACTTCATGAGCTGTGGGTTGTACTGGCAACAATATGGAAGCCTTCTTATTTACAGAATCTATTTCTTACATGTACTAAATGCAACTTACTAGAGAAGAATCTTACAATGTATAGGTGTTCTGGGGAGAAAAACTTTCACATTAGGTTTTAAAAATTTTAAGTTTAGTTCTCCTTTAAGATGAAACTTCTTTTCTTCCAATCTTAAAGGATGTCCACGTGTCCTCTGATATGACCGATTAGTAAACAATGCACCAGAGTTCATTGTATGGCCCATTAATATATTTGTATAAAGTGATCATATCCCCACGCAAACGTTGCTTCTCTAATGTAAACAGCCCTAACTTGTCTAATCTGCCTGCATAGCCAATCCTCTCCATTCCCTTATTATTTTAGTTGCCCTTCTCTGAACTGTTTCCATTTCTAAGATGTCCCTTTTGTATATGGGATTCCAAAACTGCACTGCATATTCCAAATGAGGTCTTACCAGTGCCTTGTAAAGAAGGAGTAAAATGTTTCTTTCTCTTGAATTTATTCCCCTCTTTATACAAGACAATATCTTGCTATCTCTAGCCGTTGCTACGTGGCATTGTTTGCTACAGCTAAGTCTGTTATCTACCACAGCCCCCAAATCTTTTTCCAGTCGAGATTCACTTAACACAGAGTTATTTATGGTGTAGGTGGCACAAGGATTGTTAAACGTGAACTAAGATCCTTGATTCCTAGATGACGCTTTGTGTCTGTAATCCAACACGTTGAATGGAAAGTTTTCGGCTAACAACAGGATGTAGACAAAGGTTATAATGAAATAGCAGGATAATGTTTTCTATGCACAGCACGGCTTTATATATTGTGAATCACAAACGCTATGAACAGTACTGGATCTACTTTTTTGTTGCAGTGTCTGAATGATTTGTAAGATGTTTTGATAACAATAGTAGGAATGTGTGTACTACATTCTTTGCCCCGAACCTGTGTATCCTTTATGTCATTTAACATATTTGACTTCCACAGTGGTTCAAATTAAATGTTTTTAGTGAGATTAATTCTATTTCTATTTAAGGTCTAGGCCACACTGACGCATTTTATCATGCGCTCACAATCATGCTTGTGATCCGTTAGTGTGAAAATCTCAGTGGGTGGACACATTGCACATGCACAGTGATCAGCTTTCTCATCGCACGGTTTGCGGATAGCAGGTGCTTCGTTTTTTTTTATTCCGCACACAATGACAATTTTCATGTTATATTAAAACCCTTTCTAGAATATTCAATATTTTTTAGATGCTGAAAAGTTTTTTTTAAAAGATTTTTTATTGGCTGAACTATTTAGAGTAATCAAATGGCTTAGAAGAGGCTTAAAGGATAACTATACTCTAAAATTTAACTTTTTAAAAATGGAAAGTACCTGGGGCAGGGAGGTAGGATTGATTATTCCTACCTCACAATATCGTTTCGTTAAGGAGCTACAGCAAGGAAAGGGATTGATATGCAGCTTGCCGTCTTTGGTTTTCAGGTAGTATAGTATAGTATAGTATTATAGTATAGCTAGAATGGTAGTATAGTATAATATAGTATAGTAGTATAGTATAGCTAGAATGGTAGTATAATAGTATAGTATAGTATCGCTAGAATGGTAGTATAGTAGTATAGTATAGTTAGAATGGTAGTATAGTATAGTATTTGAAGTTGAATAAAGACATATGTCCATCCAGTCCAACCCATCTAGCAATATCCTCATTTCCTCCCTAACTGTTGATCCAGAGGAAGGCAAAAAAACACCCCACCAGAATGCTTGTGAAGGTTCTCATTCATCCAGGTCATGGTATATCTGTTGTATTCAATTAGATAAACTGGACTTGAAGTTTAGTTCTTGAAGATGTTTTGCTAGTCCTCCGAATGGCTTTCTCAATTCAGAATGACTTGTACAAGACTCTGTGGCAATTATGTACCCTGGAAATCCCAATTAGCATATCACAGCCAAGTGTTAAGGGCGGGATTGCATAGTGGCTAAGAGGTGTTATAGGAACGCCCAGAGTAAGGTGTCAAAACAGCTTTGTACATGGCAGACAGTTGGTGTCGAACCCCCCCCACCTCTATTTAGGCTTGGTTTCTTTATGTGGGGGAGAACAAACAGCAACTGCATCAACGTATGGCCCAGCACAGAAGAGCCAATTCCTCGGGTCAGGACTCAGCCGTGTACCTGCATCTTAAGGATAAAGGACATACCTTTGAAGATTGTAATGTTAACATATTGGCAAAGGAACGTGACTGGTTTAAGAGAGGTGTTAAGGAGGCATTTATGTGAAAATAAAGAAACCAAGCCTAAATAGAGGTGGGGGGGTTCGACACCAACTGTCTGCCATGTACAATGCTGTTTTGACACCTTACTCTGTATTTGCTTACTTGTATACTCAGCTATATAATCTTTCTATCTATTTTCTAGATATTTGTTTATCTATAGTAAGATTATTTTCTTTATTGATAGATATTCTTTTATCTATCTATTGTTCGACAATAGATAAATAAGTCTGTGGTTCCATTCTTCTTTATTGACTGTGATGTGTCTGAATAGAAATATTAACAAGCAAAGCCCTTGCTGAGCTTTTGGTTTGGATTGTCAGCCAAGCTCGTTATTCAATCCCAGTGCTAAGAATTACAGCTATTCAATCTGGTTCTCATTAGTCTTGTATTTCTATGGTAACTGTAAAGTTGAATTGCCTGGGCTGGATTAAAATCTTAGGGTGATAGAGAAGAGGGACCGGCATTACTGCTTATTAGCCTGTCACAACCCCAACTTTTATCGTAGACCAATTATCTAACATGGCTGCTTACAGATATATACAGATATTTCCAAAAGGTATTCTTGTTAATAGACTTGGCAAGTGGTAGTATGTTGAGAAATAAATAATAGAAACAAATAGTAAAAAATAAATAAAAAAATTAAAGGGCATGTGCACCGCCCACAACTAAAATTTGCCCTACATTTGTCCCAATGTGTAATGTTACCTTTCTCTTCTGCTCCTTATGGTTGTCGTGCAGGGCCTGATCAAAGTCCAAAAAAGGAGTAGGAGCCTGTCTGTGTGTAATCTGTGCCTACCACTTCCTGCTCCTCTTAGAGGACTCTGGCATGCACAGTGGAGCTCTCCCCCCTCCCTCCTCCCCTCCCTCTGGATTTCACGGTGGCTGCATAGATGTTTTATTTTTATTTTTTAAAGGGTATATCCAGCAAAATTTTTAGTTTGTTTCTAACTGATTTATTGAAGAACAGGAGGTAAATGCACTATCTCTTACACCGGGGGGGGTTGGGGGCTTCGTATCTCGTAAATCCTTTGTACAGTGAGATGAGGAGACATTTACCCGCGGACCCGCTTCAGCGCCAACTTCACTGACAGTCTCTGACGCATCCTCGCTCCTTCGCACTGTGTGGGCATGCGTGCACAGTGCAAAGGACTGGAGAGGCGTCGGGGAATTCGGCGCTGGAGCGGGTCCGCGGGTAAATGTCTCCTCCTCTCCTGTAAGATTTACTGAAGAACGGGAGGTAAGAGATAGTGCATTTACCTCCTGTTCTTCAGTAAATCAGTTAGAAACAAACTAAAATTTTTGCTGGACATACCCTTTAAATCTTCTAATGTAAGGCAACCCCCTTTAACCCTGAATGCTAGCTTTAAACTGTCAAAACAGACCCTAAATTTACTTCCCTGACATTTTTGACTCCCTCTGCTGACCAGTAGCCACAATAGTGATTGACCGAGTCTCAGACAATCACAGATGTTGCTGCTGCTCTGGCCCCTTCTGCTCCATGAACAGAAGTAGCAGAAGGGGCTGTGACTGAGGGAACGAGGGCAAGTACATTTGTTGGCTGTTTTAGAAGTTTTAAAGCTAGCTTGTAGTGGGTCAGTTTGCCATACCTTGTATTAATTTTTTTTTTGGGGGGGGAGGGGTTGGAGATATCCTCTAAATAAACTTTTGACCATTCATCTAATTTTGATGATCAGATTTACCCTTGGGATAGAGCTTAGAATTGATCTAAATTCTGAGCAGATGAATCTGTACTGAGCTTGTTGTTATAATCACCTAGTTAGTTAGTAGTAAAAGGCCCTAGTATCCTATTAGTGATATTAAAAAAATAACTTTTTTAAAGGGCATGTCCACCCTTAAAAAAACAGGTCACACATGTTTGTTACCTGTCCCAAACCCCAACTGATATATTCAGCACATTTTTCAATGTATACCAGATATTTAAGGATAATTATTGCCTCCATTCTAGCACAGTAGGCTGGCTCCTCCCTCAGCACAGTCAATCAAGGCTGTGACTACTGACATCACAACCAATGATTGGCTGCTGCTTCCCCTGCTGCCTCCATGGCACGTGCTCAAGCTTATGAAAAGTTCATTGAGCAGAGGCAGGAGGCAGATACCTTTGCCAGAACAGAAGAGAACCTATAATTAAACATTACAAATGCATCTAATAAACAGGTAAAATTAGTAGTTGTGGGTTGTGGGCAGATATTGTAACTGGCAAGTGACCAGTTTTTTTTTTGGACATGTGAAAGTGAAAGTCAGTTACCCTAAACAAAAAAGCATAACATCACCAGAACTACAGTATATGTATTAATACCAGTAATTCTCAATATTATATAGTATCCCTGTACCAACCAGAACTACATTATATGTATTAATACCAGTAATTCTCAATATTATATAGTATCCCTGTACCAACCAGAACTACAGTATATGTATTAATACCAGTAATTCTCAATATTATATAGTATCCCTGTACCAACCAGAACTACAGTATATGTATTAATACCAGTAATTCTCAATAATACCGGTAATTCTCAATATTATATAGTATCCCTGTACCAACCAGAACTACATTATATGTATTAATACCAGTAATTCTCAATATTATATAGTATCCCTGTACCAACCAGAACTACAGTATATGTATTAATACCAGTAATTCTCAATATTATATAGTATCCCCGTACCAACCAGAACTACAGTATATGTATTAATACCAGTAATTCTCAATATTATACAGTATCCCTGTACCAACCAGAACTACAGTATATGTATTAATACCAGTAATTCTCAATATTATACAGTATCCCTGTACCAACCAGAACTACAGTATATGTATTAATACCAGTGTATACTGTTTGAGTGTCTATCGTAGTTCTTATTCAGACCATTTCAGGCAACAATCTAACGTGCCATCTAACGAGCCATCACACACATTAGATTGTTGTCTGAAATGGTCTGAATAAGAACTACGATAGACACTCAAACAGTATACCTGAAATGGTCTGAATAAGAACTACGATAGACACTCAAACAGTATACAAGTTTATCAAATCAATAATGCCCTTGATTGTTCTTGAATCAACAAAGAGTAAAGCTAGGTACACACACTACAGATATCAGACCATTTCTGCCAGATCCTGTCTGTCATTTTTCAAAGATCCCCCTACACACAGTCCCGAGCGTTCTCCCTATACACAGCATATACACAGCATATACACAGCATATACACAGCATATACACGGCATATACACAGATTAGTTTGAGTACCTTGCCATAGTGTGGAATTATATTGGACATGGGGTGGCATTTTAAACCTTATTCTAAAAAATTGTAAATAAAACAAAAGTACCTTTTTTTGAAAACACAAAGCCCATTTAGGCTGTTTTGTTGTATGTGTGTGTGTGTGTGTGTGGTGTGTGGGTGTGTGTGGTGCGCGCACGCGTTGGAAGGAAGGAAAATGGCCACCTCCACTAGAAGTACAGCCAATCAATCACAGTCCAAAACAGAAAATACAGTTTGAAATCTTCATAAAGGAACACGTACGTGGCCACAATCAAAAAAACAGTGTCAGTTGACAGTTAAATAATCCAATTCTCTATAGGTAAATGCTTCGAATTGCTCCTTACTGGTCTTACACTCCATTTGTTTGTAGCACAGTACTGGGGTTGGTATACAAAGTTGGCTTTAGTTCCCTTTAAATTTACAGTTGTTCTTTTGTTCCTAAGGTTTCCTTTACACCAAAGGGTTCCCATATACCAGCTGATTAAAATGAAATCTGAATGTTCCATTCATGGTAAATGAATCTTTGAAAGAGAGAGTTAAATGAAATGTTTCTTCTTTCTTAACTACATTGTATATCTAATTAAATCTAATACAAACACAACATGGGCTGTTGTTTCTTTCTTTCTCTTTTTTTTTCTTACTTGAATGGAGTTTTGATTTAATAGGTTGTTTTGCAGTTTAATAAGGAACCTACATTACACTCCTGGGAAATTTATTATAGAAAGGGAGAGAGGAAATTTTCTGAATTTAAACTTCTTCTAATTAAGCCATTCCGCGCTGGTACAGCACAGTAACCACGGCAACAAACATGATTTGCCAGCTCGTATACTGGAACATGTTACTCCATAATCATATTGTATAACACACGGACATTGTCAGGGAAGAGCATGCTGGGACGAGCCCATAAAGATGTTATTATATAGGAATTGAACTTCCGGAGGACTTGACAGCACAGTGAAAAGGAAAAGATGGTGATGCAACATGCAGAGGGATGCACACTTCGTAAACTGTAGTGAGTGAAATATTCACCAGGGAGTTGATGCACCATAATTTTATATTAATAAGACTCAAGACTGGGATCAGAGAAAAGGGCAATGCAGGAAGATTTCCCAAGAAATAATGAAATACAGGTCCATACAGATGTGCCATCCAGGGCCGACTGCAACGCACACTGTAAGACGAATGGTAGTTTCGGAGCTGTTTCACCATTTGCTCGGGTGTCATTGAGAACCGGACCTGATGCATTATGACCCTGCTCCATAAGCAACCGATACTTGGTTGAAATGGCCTTTGCGTTACAGTTGCATTGTGGTCGGCCCCATGATCACATGTCTGTATGAAGCTTCCACTACTGACTGGTCATTGTAGGCCACAGTGTATTGTTAGAATATAAACCCCAACACATAGAGGACTGTATTAACTCTTAATTTCTTTACCTTGTATCCCATGACATCTGATTCATTTGCCATTGATGTAACTGCTTTCCACCCCAAGGATACGTAGAACCATTTCGCATCATTTTGACAATACTTGGTGCTTGACTAGGTGCTAAAATACATGAAGACATAGAAAAGTAAAACAACAAATATTAAACTAAATGGGAAAGTAAAATTCAACATCATAGTTATTCACAAAAACTGTACCTGCCCTTTGAATGGATGTTTTATGTGTCTCAATTTAGTTCTCTTTTGAATTTAAAGCACCATTTTGTGGCCCTCCCCAAATCGTAAAGTGGCGCCAACAGCTCCTCCCACTATCGCTTCCCCCCGACACTCCCATCTTTAACGCAGGCATGCATGCACATAGGAGGAGGGACAAACAAGGGGAGGCTCAGTGCACCATATTCTGATTTGGATATTGGTGTTTGGAAACAGAGGTTTGAGCACTTTTTCCTTCATCCTAGTCATTTCTAGATTTTTATTCTATCATAGTTTTGCTGGGGGCCCCAGTGATTCCTGGTTGCGCTACTACTACAGACACATGTAAAAGTTATGTTCTTTACTGAAGGTGTTCTAGGTTATTAAAATGTCTTGCTGGGAAAATGGACTGATTTATTTTCTTTGCATGACTATAGATCCATTTTGTTTGAACTAATGATCTTTTTTCCAGGCCCAGCTATTAAGATACCATGGATCAACATGACCCTGACAATTGTATTTCTTCTGCACCAGTGGCTCATTTTAATAGCTTCTATACCACAGCGCCCATATACTAGTTCATAAACCCACAATCCCTTTATCTGGTGTCAGAAATGCTTAGGCTGATTTGGTTGGAATAGCTTACCAATATGCTATGGTCGCTCACAATCCCAATTTCACAGTTCAGTTCATTGAACCGAATAAGTTGTGGAACCTTGTTTGTGCTACACTGTATTTCACGTTTCTAATACACTGTACTATACTGTATTTCATTAAACAAAATTATGGAAGAGAAAAAAGACCACAGAGTGGATCACTTACGGATTTCTGGTAGCTGCACGGACCATGGTACTAGGTGGACCACCCAGCTTTGTTATATGCTCTGACTGTTATGTTATAACACGTATTTCCATCCAGATCTGTCAGAGTGACGGATGACTCGTTTCCAGCAGTTTTCACTTTTTCCGATGCCTCTTCTTGCTCCATATCTCCCCAGTAACTAACCTGCCAACAATTGACACACAGAAGATTCATTTTGGCGCTGTGATTTTTGTTTGTGTTGACTATTTCTACGTTGGAATTTGGGAGGCATTAGCCTTCTCAGGTTTATGTCTAAATGCATTAAGTATGCCAACTGAATGTCTGGACTCTGATTGCCAACCTATTACTCGGTGAATCTTGAAATAAGAACTTGTGTCCTGGTGTAAGACTATGTGGCTGGGTAGATGGGAAAAAAGGGACAGCTGACATATAGGCAAAAGAATGTGAAATATAGCATAGAAGCTTGAACATGATTGTTCCATCTCTGACATCTGAGAGGTAAGACCTATGGAAGAGAGATAGATGAAGGCTGACAGAAGTTTCGTGCCCCCCCCCCCCCCTGAAAAGGAGCATTAAAAATATACAATTCAGTTCCCTAAGGCATGTGTCTGTCATTCCTGGTTTGGAAAGACTTTTGACAATGCCACATTGATCATTATTAAGGAAGCTAGGTCGCTCGCTCTCTAGAGGATCTGCTAGATAACACATCCTAGAAACGAAACAGAAGGAACCATTCTTTTAGTTAAGCTAGGTACACACGGAAAGACGTTGAAAGATGACAGATAATCTGCAAGATCAGCATATACACGGCATATACACAGCATAGGGAGAACGCTCAGGACTCTCTTCTTTTCTCTCTTTTCTGAATGAGCGTTCGGCCGACCTGATCGTTCGGAAAAGCAAGGTACACACAGTACAGAAGGATCCAACGGTATCAGGGCTTTATCGGTACTGTGTGTACCCTGCTTAAAGGGACAGTTCATTGGAAATTATCAATATTTGTTAAATTGTTAGTTTGTGTAATGCCTTCTTAGTTATTCTACATATTCTCTCCCATATTGAAAAATCAGTTGATTTCATACCCTTTGCTGTTCCCTGTCCCGCGGGGGCCTGTTGTTGGACCCTTATTGTTCTCCCTCTACACTATTTCCTTGGGAGATGTTATTACCTCTTTTGGCTTCAAATATCATTTATATGCAGAAGATACACAAATCTACTTGTCCACCCCTACGCTAACTCCTGACATGCAATCCCGTGTCTCCGACTGCCTCCTTGCCATCTCCTCCTGGATGTCTCAATGCTACCTCAAATTAAATCTTTCTAAAACTGAACCTAAACCTGGTCTTGTCCCATCTTTCTCCATCTCTGTTGAGAATATCCCCATTTCCCCTATCCAATCGGCACACTGCCTAGGGGTAATTATTGACCCCTCTCTCTCCTTTTCGAACCACATTAATTATGTTGCGAAAACCTGCCGCTTCTTCCTTCGCAATATAGCCAAAATCTGCAGGTTCCTTTCTCCCCGACCACCGCAATGCTTATGCATGCTCTCATCCTATTGCACCTGGACTATTGCAACCTACTACTTTCTGGTCTTCCTGCTTCCCACCTCTCTCCCCTTCAGTCTATACTTAACTTGACACACGTATTATTTCGCTCTCTAATAAACCGGATCCCAAATCTCCTCTGTACCGGACAACAATCTGGCTCCCTGTTAAACAGCGCGTTACATACAAAATCCTTCTCCTAACATTTAAATCCCTTTGCTCTGCTGCTCCTCCTTATATTTCTTCTCTAGTCTCCCCATATGTTCCTGCCCGTACCTTCCGCTCATCGCAGAACCCCACTCGTACTGCTTCCTCTCGCCTTAAACCTTTCTCTCTTGTGGCTCCCATCCTCTTGAATTCTATTCCCCTCTCTCTACGTCAAGAAACCTCAATTAGCAGGTTTAAATCTACCCTTACATCCTAGCTATCTGATAACCACCACAGTATTTGATTGTTTTATTTCCACTGCATACGTCTCACTCTCGCACATATACCCATTCCATTGTATCTGTGTGTTAGCCACCTAACTAGGTTGTAAGCTCTATGAGGCAGGGACCTCATTAGCTCTTGTGGCAAATCCCTAGCACTTCTATTTATATAAGTTATATAATTAAGTACTGAACTATCTATGTATTTATCCCCTTGTATGACTTTATTGTATTTTAATACAGTACAGTGCTGCGTCCCCAAGTGGCGCTATATAAATAAACATATATACATACATACATACATCAGTGAGCTTCCCAGGATGAACCACTTCCTTGGAATGTTCCTAACAGTAATTTCTACTGATTGGCTGTTGGATGGGTCAAAGATGCTCAGATCTCTACTGAGCAACTGAATCTACCTAGGGGCTGGGTAAAGGGCAAGACCATAATGGTCTCTATTAGGGGTACTGCAAACAGGGAGTCGGTATTTCGGTTGCATTTATTTATACACAGACAAAATGCTGAATGGGCAGGTTAAAGCGGAACTGTGGTAAATTAATAGGAATCGCTCCCCTGAGAATTTTTGCAATTTATTTCCATTGTCTATTTTGCATAGTTTTGAAGATATTTACATATTTGTGTGTGATATGGCAGCAGCATTACCAGGTCCCCTGCACTTCCTGCTTCCTGCTCTGAAACTGTCAGTCAATCTGTCCTGTGTCTCCTCCTCCCCTTTGCAGCCCCCCTGGTCCCTCCCACTCATGGACCCCATGGTCCCTCCAGTTGCAGGCCCCCCATGGCCCATTATCTTACAGTCCCATGTGGCCCCACCCACTCGTGGGTGCCTAAGCCCTGCCCACTCGTGGGTGACTAATCCCCACCCACTCGTGGGTGCCTAAGTTCTGCCCACTCGCGGGTGCCATGGGCTACTCAGCCCCCCCTACATAAAACTCTGTGGAATCAGCCTTTTCAGGCGGCAGAGTGAAAGAAGGGCTGTAGATTTCCTTACCTTCTCTGTCAGGACTTCACACAGTAGAGAGGAGGAGGGACTTCCTGTCTCCCTCACAGACTGAGGGAGTCTGAGGCTGTGCTTGCCGACAGCACTGTGCAGGAGAAGCCTTAGGAATGTCACAAGTCAGCCTCCCACCCATTTACTTTCTGGTCAGTCATTTCTGTATATCTTGGGCTGTGGAGCACGTAGAGAGGTGGTTGTTTGGAGACCACAGTTCCCCTTTAAGGTCAACAGGATGGAAAAATACTGTTCTCTTTTCTGAAAAGCATATGTATTTGCACTGAACTTCCCCTTTAAGCCTAGTAGTTGAGTACCTTGCCATAGGTGGAATTTATATTGGACATGGGGTGGCATTTTAAACCTTATTCTAAAAAATTGTAAATAAAACAAAAGTACCTTTTTTTGAAAACACAAAGCCCATTTTATGCTGTTTTGTGTGTATGTGTGTGTGTGTGTGTGTGTGTGTGTGTGTGTGTGTGTGTGCGCGCACGCGTTGGAAGGAAGGAAAATGGCCACCTCCAACTAGAAGTATCTAGCCAATCATATCACAGTCCAAAACAGAAAATACAGTTTGAAATCTTCATAAAGGAACACGTGACTGTGGCCACAATCAAAAAAACAGTGTCAGTGACAGTTAAATAATCCAATTCAGTCTATAGGTAAATGCTTCGAATTGCTCCTTACTGGTCTTACACTCCATTATTGTTTGTAGCACAGGTACTGGGGTTGGTATACAAAGTTGGCTTTAGTTCTCCTTTAAATTTACAGTTGTTCTTTTGTTCCTAAGGCTTCCTTTACACCAAAGGGTTCCCATATACCAGCTGATATAAAATGAAATCTGAATGTTCCATTCATGGTAAATGAATCTTTGAAAGAGAGAGTTAAATGAAATGTTTCTTCTTTAACTACATTGTAATATCTAATTAAATCTAATACAAAACACAAACATGGGCTGTTGTTTCTTTCTTTCTCTTTTTTTTTCTTACTTGAATGGAGTTTTGATTTAATAGGTTGTTTTGCAGTTTAATAAGGAACACTACATTACACTCCTGGGAAATTTATTATAGATAAGGGAGAGAGGAAATTTTCTGAATTTAAACTTCTTCTAATTAAGCCATTCCGCGCTGGTACGAGGCACAGTAAACACGGCAACAAACATTGATTTGCCAGCTCGTATACTGGAACATGTTACTCCATAATCATATTGTATAACACACGGACATAATGTCAGGGAAGAGCATGCTGGGACGAGCCCATAAAAGATGTTATTATATAGGAATTGAAGCTTCCAGGAGGACTTGACAGCACAGTGAGAAAGGAAAAGATGGTTGATGCAACATGCAGAGGGAGATGCACACTTCGTAAACTGTAGTGAGTGAAATATTCACCAGGGAGTTGATGCACCATAATTTTATATTAAATAAGACTCAAGACTGGAGTCAGAGAAAGGGCAATGCAGGAAGATTTCCCAAAGAAATAATGAAATACAGGTCCATACAGATGTGCCATCGCAGGGCCGACTTGCAACGCACAACTGTAAGACGAATGGTAGTTTTCGGAGCTGTTTCACCATTTGCTCGGGTGTCATTGAGAACCGGACCTGATGCATTATGACCCTGCTTCCATAAGCAAACCGATACTTGGTTGAAATGGCCTTTGCGTTACAGTTGCATTGTGGGTCGGCCCCATGATCACATGTCTGTATGAAGCTTCCACTACTGACTGGTCATTGTAGGCCACAGTGTATTGTTAGAATATATAAACCCCACACAAATAGAGGACTGTATTAACTCTTAATTTCTTTACCTTGTATCCCATGACATCTGATTCATTTGCCATTGATGTAACTGCTTTCCACCCCAAGGATACGTGAGAACCATTTCGCATCATTTTGACAATACTTGGTGCTTGACTAGGTGCTAAAATACATGAAGACATAGAATAAGTAAAACATACAAATATTAAAACTAAATGGGAAAGTAAATATTCAACATCATAGTTATTCACAAAAACTGTACCTGCCCTTTGAATGGATGTTTTATGTGTCTCAATTTAGTTCTCTTTTGAAATTTAAAGCACCATTTTGTGGCCCTCCCAAATCGTAAAGTGGCAGGCCAACAGCTCCTCCCACTATCGCTTCCCCCGACACTCCCATCTTTAACGCAGGCATGCATGCACATAGGAGGAGGGACAAACAAGGGGAGGCTCAGTGCAGCCATATTCTGATTTGGATATTGGTGTTTGGAAACAGAGGTTTGAGCACTTTTTCCTTCATCCTAGTCATTTCTAGATTTTTATTCTACATCATAGTTTTGCTGGGGGCCCCAGTGATTCCTGGTTGCGCTACTACTACAGACACATGTAAAAGTTATGTTCTTTACTGAAGGTGTTCTAGGTTATTAAAATGTCTTGCTGGGAAAATGGACTGATTTATGTTCTTTGCATGACTATAGATCCATTTATGTTTGAACTTAATGATCTTTTTTCCAGGCCCAGCTATTAAGATACCATGGATCAACATGACCCTGACAATTTAGTATTTCTTGCACCAGTGGCTCATTTTAATAGCTTCTATACCACAGCGCCCATATACTTAGTTCATAAACCCACAATCCCTTTATCTGGTGTCAGAAATGCTTAGGCTGATTTGGTTGGAATAGCTTACCAATATGCTATGGTCGCTCACAATCCCAATTTCACAGTTCAGTTCATTGAACCTGAATAAGTTGTGGAACCTCTGTTGTGCTACACTGTATTTCACTGTTCTAATACACTGTACTAATACTGTATTTCATTAAAACAAAATTATGGAAGAGAAAAAAGGACCAACAAGAGGTGGATCACTTACGGGATTTCTTGGTAGCTGCACGGACCATGGTACTAGGTGGACCATACCCAGCTTTGTTATATGCTCTGACTGTTATGTTATAACACGTATTTCCATCCAGATCTGTCAGAGTGACGGATGACTCGTTTCCAGCAGTTTTCACTTTTTCCGATGCCTCTTCTTGCTCCATATCTCTCCAGTAACTAACCTGCCAACAATTGACACACAGAAGATTCATTTTGGCAGCTGTGATTTTTGTTTGTGTGTGACTATTTCTACGTTGGAATTTGGGAGGCATTAGCCTTCTCAGGTTTATGTCTAAATGCTATTAAGTATGCCAACTGAATGTCTGGACTCTGATTGCCAACCTATTACTCTGTGAATCTTGAAATAAGAAGCTTGTGTCCTGGTGTAAGACTATGTGGCTGGGTAGATGGGAAAAAGAGGGACAAGCTGACATATAGGCAAAAGAATGTGAAATATAGCATAGAAGCTTGAACAGTGATATGTTCCATCTCTGACATCTAGAGAGGAAGACCTATGGAAGAGAGATAGATGAAGGCTGACAGAAGTTTCGTGCCCCCCCCCCCCCCTGAAAAGGAGCATTAAAAATATACAATTCAGTTCAGCTAAGGCATGTGTCTGTCATTCCTGGTTTGGAAAGACTTTTGACAATGCCACATTGATCATTATTAAGGAAGCTAGGTCGCTCGCTCTCTAGAGGATCTGCTAGATAACACATGCCTAGAAACGAAAAGCAGAAGGAACCATTCTTTTAGTTAAGCTAGGTACACACAGGAAAGACGTTTGAAAGATGACAGATGATCTGCAAGATTCTGTCAGTCATTTTTCAAAGATCAGGGAATACACAGTCCCGAGCATTCTCCCTATACACATCATATACACAGCCTATACACATCATATACACAGCCTATTACACATCATATAACACAGCCTATACACATCATATACACAGCCTATACACATCATATACACAGCATAGGGAGAATGCTCGGGACGTATTCATATTTTAGGAGCGGAATCCTTATTTAAGGAGGGAATTTCTTATTCAAAAATTGGTATTTATAAGTAATGTAATTTAACGCTCCCTATTCAAGGATACCCCTCGCTTTATAAATACAGACCCTCTTGGAACAGGGTCCCAATAGACCAATAGTGTTGAATTTAGTCTATTTATAGCAGCATTATTCTGGGTATTAAAACCATACAGTCCAAAAACACTCCAGCACACCGGTGTTGGCTGTATGCCAGACAAGTGGATAGGTGCAGTTCCCCTCACCCTTCACTCCAAGGGCCAGAAAGTTCTCTAGCACAAGAAAGATATGGGGAAGCACACTAATCAGGTGAATTCACAACTATTTATTTTAACAACACATACAACGTTTCTGGATGCTCTGTCCCTTCCTCAGAGACAGGGACCTGAGGAAGGGACAGGGCGTCCCGAAACGTTGTATGTGTTGTTACAACAAATTCACCTGATTAATGTGCTTCCCCATATCTTTCTTGTATTAAACCATAGCATTTAAACTTTAACATTTTTACAACTCTACAGTTCGCTAATTGACCTGCACTATATACTGTGGATATATTTCATGACATTTCACTTGATGCAAAAAAAGCCAAAACCTCAGTAACATTATCAAATAGAGGACAATGTTTGAATGTGTAGGCACCTGTCTAACTGAGTCATTAACACATGGGTGAATTGTCTGGAAAGCATTAGAGATAAACCAGACTCAGACACATCAGCTAGCACAGAAACCTTCACAGTTCACCTCCCAATCTGCTATGAATCTACAGCTGCTGGGAAATTCTGCGTTCCTCTATGGCTCCTCATAACAATTTTGCCACAATAAAAAATATGGCTGCAAAATAAAGTCAAGATTCTCTGACATTATGATCATTTCCATTTAATTGTAAATACCTCTAAGACTGAGGCCACACTGCAATGCGCTTCCGCACACATCCTAACGCTCGCAGTTGTGTGGGCGTTCCCGGTGCAAGAGAGCGCGCTGCAGTGCACACGCGATTGCAATCTCCTGCTGTTTCACGATCGGAGCGCATGCGAATGAGCAAAAAATGCGGATTGTGTGCTTATTTTTCCCTTTCTAGATCGTACCTACCACGTCACGTTTATATGACATTACACAGCAGAGGTAGGAGCAGAAAGCACACAGGATATTTTATTACAAGTTATGGAAGTAACATAACACCTATTATATTGGAGATTATTATTGTTCTAATCTCCAATATAATACTGCGGTGTCAGAATGTGTCACGTGATATTAAGCAAGATAAATGAATGAATCTAGATCACACTTCGAGGGAAGTCACTTTTGAGATGTGCTAATGTGAAATATTTGGCTAGTACGACGCCTCCTGAGCTGATCAATTCCTTTATTTCTGAACCAGGAGAGGTTGTAAAGTAACTGTAGATCCGTGAAAACATCCATTAAGAATTTCAGGACATAATAATTTGCAAAGTTCAGGGTAAGAACATTTAAATAAATGGCAGCATTAAGGAGAAAAAAAACCAAGTCAATCTATTTCTATAAAGAAAAGTCACTGTGTTCATGGAACATTCAGAACACTGAATAAAAACAGCCACACTTCTAAGACATTAAAATCCATGTTGTGGTGCTGCAGGGGAGTCTTCTGTGAGCTTCCACTTCCCCTGTCCCTAAACCAGGTGCTGGGCTACTGACTAACAACCTGTCTAACAATACTTATCTAACGTACGCATGCAGCCTTAGGGACAACATTTATTTTAATTGACACTCTTTTCTATAATTTACCATATTCATATTTATTATTAATAGTTTTGTTCCAAGTTGTTATAAGTAGTGATGGCCTCGTTTGCGAACGGCGGATATCGCGGATTTTCCAGTTTTCCGAACTTTTCCGAACCGCGTTTTCTAAAATTTTCAAAATTACAAGGATTTCACGTATATTCGAAAATTCGAGAAAATACGTATTTTCGAAAATTTTCGAAATTACGAGGGTTTCTCGTATTTTCAAGAATGTGGGAAAATACGTATTTTCGAAGAATCCTCGTATATTCGAGGATTTTTTCATTTTAATGGGTCCGCTCGCGGATTTTCGAATTTTCTCGAGCGGACCGGATTTTGACAAGTTCGGACATCTCTAGTTATAAGGATGCTTCTAAATTCTTTACTTTCTACTATGCATACAAGACTGTTTCAGCCAACAATCTAACATGTATAGTGGCTACCCCACCAAAGGATTTTTATCAAGACGCTACTATGAAAAATGTTATATGTGATATAGCCTGTATCCATTACCAATGTTTCTAACCAAGGGGGAATCCAAACAAGCCTATGAGATTAAAGGCACGCTATAGTGAAAACATGGCTTTACCTTAATCTATAAATAAATATGCACAAGTACTCTACGTGTGTTGCTGCATGCCTTCATTAGTATAGTATAGTATAGTATAGTATTTGAGGTTGAGTAAAGACATATGTCCATCCAGTCCAACCCATCTAGCAATATCCTCATTTCCTGCCTAACTGTTGATCCAGAGGAAGGCAAAAAAACACCCCACCAAATTTATGAAGGGAAAAAAATTCCTTCCCGACTCCAAGTGGCAATCGGAAATTTCCCTGGACCAACTCTACTTTATGTATCAATACCAGTAACTTGTAACATTCCTTGTTTGCAGAAACTCATCCAGCTTTTTTTTGAAACTGACCAATGAACCTGCCATAACAACATCCACTGGAAGATAGTTCCATAGCTTCTCACAGTGAAAAACCTTTTCCGAACTTGAAGCCTAAACCTTTTTTGTCCTTTGACATGTTCTATTGGTGAACAATGCCCCAGATAGTTTATTGTATAGCCCGCTAATGTATTTATACACAGTAATCATATCCCCACGCAAGCTCCTTTTCTCCAGCGTACATAATTGTAACTTTTCCAGTCTCTCTTCATATTCAAGCTCCCCCAATCCCCTTATTAATTTAGTTGACCTTCTCTGAACCCTTTCCATTTCAAAGATGCCCTTTTTGTACACAGGATTCCAAAATTGCACTGCATATTCCAAATGAGGCCTTACCAATGCTTTGTAAAGAGGGAGAATTACATTTTCCTCCCTTGAATCCATCTCTTTATACAAGACAATGCCATTCTGGCTCTGGCTGTTGCTGCCTGGCACTGCTTGCTACCTTTATGTTTGATATCCACCAAAACTCCAAGATCCCTTTCCAACAGGGATTCACTTAACACAGAGCCATTTATAGTATAAGTAACACAAGGATTTTTAAGTCCGAAATGCATCACCTTACATTTACAAACATTGAATCTCATCTCATCTGCCACTTAGTAGCCCAATGTGGCAATCTATCTAGATCCCCCTACAACGATTGCACATCCTCTGAAGTTTTTAATGGTCGACAAAGTTTTGTGTCGTCAGCAAACACAGAAACCTTGCTGACAATATCCACTTCCAAATCAATAATAAATAGATTACATAGAAGAGGCCCCAACACAGAACCCTGTGGCATCCCACTTACCACTTTAGTCCATAATGATGAAGCCCCATTTACAACTACTCTCTGCATCCTATTCATTAACCAATTTTCTATCCATGTACAAATGTGACTTCCCAGACCAACAGACCTTAGCTTATACATTAGTCGCCTATGGGGGACTGTATCAAAAGCCTTTGCAAAATCCAAGTAAACTACATTTACTGCTATGCCAGGGTCTAAATTTCTACTTACTTCCTCATAAAAGCCAAGCAAGTTAGTTTGGCAAGATCTATTCCTCCTAAATCCATGCTGGTTACTACTTATAATGTCAGTCCTTGAAACATACTCTAGAACATGTTCCCTTATTAAACTTTCCAGGATCTTCCCCAGCACTGAAGTTAAACTTGCAGGCCTGTAATTACCCGGCTGTGAACGACTACCCTTTTTGAATATTGGAATAACATCAGCCTTTTTCCAATCCAGAGGCACACCACCGGACATGAGGGAATCTGCAAAACTAAGAAACAATGGCCTAGATAAAACTGAACTTAGCTCCCTAAGTACCCGAGGATGTATTTTATCTGGTCCAGGAGATTTATTAATATTAACCCTATTTAGTTCTTTCTGTACCATATCCTCGGTTAACCAAAGTGCACTTAAATCTTTTATACCATTATTGCTACTATACTCTATGATATCTGTACTTGGATCTTCTACACTGTATACAGAGGGGAAAAAAGTATTCAAGTCATTTGCTTTATCGCCATCCTCCATAACTAACATATCCCCATTAATTAATGGTGCCACATTCTCAGTCCTCATCTTCTTGATGAGGCTGATGGGAATTGTATGCAGGATATTGAGACACCACCAGAAACTGGATACCAAGGAGAAGGTGCTGCTGAGAGCTGGGAAGCTGAAACAGGTAATGTAGTCTTTGGAGCTGGCAAGGTAAGTATATACTCAGGAACAGGCAAGGTAAGTATTGTTTCTGAAACTGGCAAGGTAAGTATAGTCTCTGGATCTGGTAAGGTAAGTATTCCTCTGGAACTGGCAACGTAAGTATTCCTCTGGAACCGGCAAGATAAGTATTCCTCTGGAACTGGAGAGGTAAATTCCAAAGGAGCCTGGGGTAGCAAACGCTATGATTGGGCGATCGGGTCCAGGAGGATGCTGTCATTTAAACCCTCGCGCCTCATGACATCATGAGGTCTCCGATGACACCCGGAAGCGCAGAGTGGCGCGGGACTGGAGCAGCAGGTAAGTTCCTGACAGTATCCCCCCTTTACGGGGGGCCACCGGACCCAACAGACCAGGTTTGTCTGGAAAACTCTTGTGAAAAGCCTTGACCAGACGAGCAGCATGCAGATCCAAGTGTTTAATCCAGGCTCTTTCTTCTGGGCCAAAACCTTTCCAGTGGACCAGATACTGAAGAGATCTTCTAAAGAATCTTGAGTCCAATACCTTCTCAATCTCAAATTCTTGTTGACCATCAACAAAAATTGGGGCAGTAGACAGATGAGGCGTAGAATATTGGTTAGTGCATACTGGTTTGATGAGAGAAATATGAAACACATTATGAATCCGCATGTTGGAAGGACACTGGAGACGAACAGCCACCGGACCGGATGGGTCCAATGAATTTGGGTCCTAATTTGTAGGAGGGAACACGTAGATTAATATGAGCAGAGGAGAGCCATACTTTATCTCCCACAGAGTAAGATGGAGGTTCCCTACGTCTCCTGTCAGCTGCAGTTTTTTGAACAAGAGCAGATTTCCAAAGGCAGACTTCCGTAGACTGCCAGATTACTGAAATCTGGGCAGCAGAGTCATTGGCAGCGGGTACTTGTGTGAATAGAAAATCTTGGGGAAAACATTTTGGATTAGTTCCAAAGACACATAAAAAGGGGGATTTTCCAGAAGATGCATGAGGTGCATTGTTATGGGCAAACTCGGCCCAAGACAGAAGATCTGACCAATCATCCTGAGTATAGGAAATGTAACAACAAAGGTATTGTTCAAGAGACTGATTAGTGCGTTCAGTAGCCCCATTGGACTGCGGGTGGTAAGCTGAAGAAAATTGTAACTAAATGCCCATGGATTTACATAGAGCCCATCAAAATTTAGAAACAAATTGAGTACCTCTGTCAGACACTATTTCAGAAGGAAGTCCATGAAGGCCTGAAATAACAAGTTGTGCTAACTCCACTGAAGATGGTAGCTTAGGAAGTGGAACGAAATGGGCCATTTTGATGAAGCAGTCTACCGTGGCCCAAATAACAGTATTCTTCTTGGAAGGAGGAAGTTCAGCAATAATGTCCATAGATAAATGGGTCCAAGGTTGGGACGGAATGGGTAGGGGTCCCTCTGATGAAGCGGAAGTAACCGCGAAACGCGTCAGGCCACGCTCCCTCCCCCTCTGGCTGTTTTCCTGTCTGTGAAGTGTCATGCAGTGTTATCGATTGTTGTTTTTAACAAACCGTAATAAATACTAAGTTTTATCTGGATAAACACCGAGATACATGTGCTATTTCGGATGCATCTCGCCGCTTTCACCACTTATTGCTTTACTACTTATCGTCTGAGGAGGTCGGACGGACTATTTGGCGTCTGGAGATCCCGATAATGGTACCGACACACGCGGTGTAGCTCCCCACAGTGAGTAGATCATATAATTTATATAGGGGTTGCAGAAGACCACAAGGTCTCTAGAAGACTTAGACTGAGCACAGCTGGTACAGGCAAGAAGGTCAAATGTATATATATATATATAATAACAGGATGCCCAGCTTGCTTATAGCTATGAATATATTGAAGGACAGCTTTCTGAAGAGGAACAGGAACGAAGATTTTACCTGAAGGTGTGTCAGGAGGAGCAGAGTTTTGGGCAGCTTGAATTCGGGAACAGAGCTGAGGTGTAATAGAGGCTAGGATTTTAGTAGTTGGGATAATGGGGTCATTATCTCAGTTAGAAGAGTCTGAAGCAGCAAATCATCTGGAGAGGGCGTCTGCTTTCTTGTTTTTGGAGCCAGGTATGTAGGTGATGATAAAGTTAAACCGGGAAAAGAATAAGGACCATCGTGCTTAGGGATTCAACCTTTTAAGATTCTAAAAGTATTCGAGGTTCTTATGATCGGTAAAGATGGTAACAGGTAAAGAGGTGCCTTCTAGCAAATGACGCCACTCCTTGAGGGCCATTTTGATGGCAAGAAGTTCCCGATTACCAACATCATTGTTCCGTTTGTTGGGTTGAAACTTTTTAGAAAAGTAAGCACAAGGTTGTAGTTTCCCTTTGATGCCTTGTCTCTGGGAAAGGACCGCTCCCGCACCCAAGTCGGAGGCATCAACTTCAATGTAAAAGGGGAGGCTAGGATCCAGATGAACTAACACTGGTGTGCAGGCAAAAGCTTCTTTGAGTTGTCTGAAGGCTTCAAGGGCTGCAGGGGTCCACAAATTAGGCCTACCACCTTTCCTGATGAGGGCTAGAATAGGAGAAATAATAGAAGAGAACCCTTTGATGAACTGTCTGTATTAATTGGCAAAGCCAATGAATCTTTGAATAGCTTTGGTTCCCATAGGTAAAGACCAATCTTGAATGGCTGGAACTTTAAAAGGGTCCATCAGGAAACCTTTGGTGAAGACAATATAACCAAAAAAGGATACCTGAGAACGTTAAAAAAGACACTTTTCCATTTTGGCATATAAATTATTTTCTCTTAGACGAAGTAACACTTGTCTAACATAGAGGCGATGTGAGGGTAAGTCTTGAGAGAAGATTAAAATGTTGTCAAGCTATACCACTACTATAATTCCCAACAGGTCACGGAAAATGTCATTCACAAATTCTTGGAATACTGCTGGGGCATTACAGAGGTGAAGGGCATTACAAGATACTCATAGTGACTGTCCTGAGTGTTAAAAGATGTTTTCCACTCATCACCCTTTTGTATACGGATTAGGTTGTATGCCCCTGGAAGATCTAGTTTGGTGAATATTTTAGCCCCTTTGATCTGATCGAACAGTTCAGAAATGAAAGGAAGTGGGTAACGATTTTTAATAGTGATCTTATTTAGACCCTGGTAGTCGATGCAAGGGCGTAGTCCTCCTACTTTTTTTCAGCTAAAAAAAAACCTCCTCCAGCTGGGGAAGTGGAAGGTGAATGAATCTCTGAGACAAATCCTCTCTAATGTACTCTTTCATGGCTAGAGTTTCAGAGGGGGACAAAGAGTATGTGTATCCCCGAGGAGGTATTGTACCAGGGAGAAGATTGATGGGGCAGGCAAAGGATCGGTGAGGTGGTAGTCTCTAAGCTTGTTTTTTTACAGAAAACACCAGAAAAGTCCTGATAGCATTCAGGGAGATTTCCCACAGGTTTATTTTCACAGTTAGTGGCAGAACAATGAATAGGGGAAGTAGGAAGGCAATTACCAAAACAGAAAGGACTACAAGACTTAAGTTCATTATTAGACCAGTCAATAAAAGGGCTGTGTAACCGGAGCCACGGAAGTCCAACGATCAGTGGGGCAGATGGGCATTGGATCACGAGAAAGGATAAATGTTCTTGATGAAATATGCCAACATGGATTAGGACCTCAAAAGTAGACTGGGAGATGAATTCTGAGGCCAAAAGTTTATTGTCTATAGCCAGGACCCTGAGAGGTTGCTGCAGATGAAAAAGGGGAAGGCCAAGTTCGGATGCAAAGGTAGACTTGAGATTACCCAGTAGGAGCTCCTCCTTGGCTTCTAGGTCCTGGAGTTTCCCGACTTCAAGGGGCAATATTTGACAAAGTGCCCTTGTCCGACACAATAAAGGCCATTGGTAAATCTACCAAGTTTTTCTTTGGGGGAAAGATCGGTGCCACCAATCTGCATAGGCTCATCTGCAGAAGGGACTAAGGGCCCTATTTATAAAAGATCGGTATCGTTATCGTAAAATACCGATCGTTATCGTAAAATAACAGTTTTTTTCGTAAAATGACAGTTTTTTACCGATAACGACCTGTATTTACCGATAACGACCGCTATTTACCGATAACGACCAGTATTTAACGATATCGCTAATAACGGTCGTTATCGGTAAATAACGGTCATTATCGGTAAAAAAAACTGTCGTTATTTCACGATAACGATCAGTATTTTACGATAACGATACCGATCTTTTATAAATAGGGCCCTAAGGGTGGAGAGGATCGGACAGGATTAGAGAGGGTTTTTGCAGGGCCACATCTACCATAAGGCATTTGTCTCAGGCGGCACCCCGGCACTGAAGAAGAAAGGTGGCACACAGGCAGTTGTAGAGAAAAATGTTCCTTGACCAGTCAAGAAAAAAAAAAAAAAGAATGTTCCCTAGTAACAGATATGATGTTGTTAAAATCTTTTAATATGGTTAGGTTAGCTTTGATAAGTTTGTTAGACTGGTTAGGTTAGTAAGCCCTGCTGAAAGAGTCTAACTTCACAAATCTTTTGGCTAAAATATTCTACAGAAAGTATGGCATTTCTAATGTATTGTAACAGTTGAACCAACATGTAAAGCACAGGCTATAAAATATGTTAATCTGATTTGAGCAACAAAAACCTTAAAGGAGCAATATGATAGGGGCAACACAAGCTGTTTGAAAATGGGATGTAATATCTGTTTCTAGTAATTTACATTATTGCTAATTGACTGTCTGAGGAACTGTTTAAATACCTATGTGATAGGAAGTTCAAAATCATAAAACTTTAGCCATGCCCATCCACAAGGCCACACCCATTCTAATATGGCAGTGGCGCACAGAAAGGCGGCAAAGTTTGGCTCAGGCAGCAAAAACCCTAGAAGTGCCCCTGGGTTTTAGGCAAGTTGTAGCGAGCCATATATCTCTCTGCCTGTAGCTCCCGGAAACGGATATCAATCTGGATACAGGGTGATCAGCTCTTCCAAAAGGACAGGCAATTCTCTAGAAATTAGGTCATCCTTAAGGCGGTCTGAAAGGTCCTGCATAAAGGCTGCAGTAAGTGCTTCATTATTCCAAGACGTCTCCACGGCAAGAGTACGAAATTCTATGGCATACTGTCCCACTGTGCGAGAGCCTTGACGGAGTTGCATCAAGTGGGATGAAGCAGCTAAAGATCTTCCTGGAGCGTCAAAAACTTTGTGGAACATGTCCAAGAAGGCTGTAATATTATTGACTATGGGATTGTCTTTCTCCCATAAGGGGGAGGCCCAAGCCAAGGCGTTACCTTCAAGCAAGGCGATGATATAGCCAACCTTAGCCCGGTCAAAAACAAAATGAGATGGCTGAAGTTCGAATTGAATCCGGCACGGTTTAAGAATCCTCAGCAGGCTTGGGCATTACCGTCAAAACGGGAAGGTGAAGTTATACGGGGTTCTCTAAGATGCGCAGGGTCGGCACCGGAGCTGGTGTAGGAGCGGAAGCTGGAGCTAGGGGAAGTTGGACAGCAAGAGAATCCATGTATAGGGCCAACTGCCCTTGATGATGTTCAAATACATCCATGCGTTTAGACAATGCCTGGAGTGTCTTGCCTAAATCTGCCATGGCCTCCTCAGGCGTTTCCATGGCAGATCGTACTGTAATAAATACGGCTGGACGGCAGGGGGTACTCAAAAGTACGCTTTCAGGAGGAGACCCGCGTCTGTAGGTTTGTATACTGGAGCAGATGAGGCTGATGGGAATTGTATGCAAGATATTGAGGTACCACCGGAAACTGGATACCAAGGAGAAGGTGCTGCTGGGAGCTGGGAAGCTGAAACAGGTAATGTAGTCTCTGGATCTGGTAAGGTAAGTATAGTCTCTAGATCTGGTAAGGTAAGTATTCCTCTAGAACTGGCAAGGTAAGTATTCCTCTGGAACTGGCAAGGTAGACGCTGGAACCAGGAGAGGTAAGTTCCAAAGGAGCCTGGGGTAGCAAACGCTACGACTGGGCACCGGGTTCAGGAGGACGCTGGCATTTAAACCCTTTCACTGCTCAGTGCGTCGGCGTTGTGATGTCATGAGGTTTCCGATGCCGTGCACCCGGAAGCGCAGAGCAGCGTGGGACCATATCAGCAGGTAAGTTCCTGACACTGTTAAAATTCTTCTTCATTCCAGCAACAGCAAAACTGCTTACAGAAGAATAGTTTATGAGAGCAAGTGACTTGATTGACAGCTGAAATGCAAGATGTTTTAGATTGGATATCTAAAGAAATAGGGGGCAGATCAACAAAAAAAATGGTACGAAGGTGTTTACAAGAATTATAGTTTCCAGTAATGGGCAATTTAAAACAACTTTTTTTTCTGTATAGATGCCCTTTATCTATTACTGTTTTTAGCAGTCTTGCAAGATTATATTTCTGCACTAAGCAAACATAAGCACAAAGCTGCACTATTGAGCTCAATATAAGATATTAGAAGAAAAATCCATTTTTACAATATCACCATAAGTACAGGGGACCAACAAGAACAAGGTCATTCAAACCCCCATAGTGAAGTGTTTTGGTGTAAAGTCAGCAAGGTGTATAGTCAGGGACCTCAATAAAATAAGACCAGTTAAATAAAGCCATTTCTTACTTTCCCGATACCAGGAACAAGCATTCAAAACTCTGACCATATTTATCATGGAGGGATATGCTTCCACTTGGACAGAGCCCCAATGGACCAAGTCAAGAGCATAGCTCAAAGGGAAACGTGAAGGGAAAGAGCACTGAAATAAAGTGGGAGCTATGTAATTCCTTTTGTAAACATTCTTGTTCCTTGATTGAATATTTATATTGCTGCCTTGTTTTGCATGACATTTACTGTTTGCAAAACTTAATACCACTTGTGTGATGGAATAAACCTTAATTTCCAAACTCACACATACTGAAAAAAAACTGTGCATACGTGAATTCTAGCGTTAAAGTTTTATATAAATTTAAAATATGTTAGATCATTATAAAACAAAAGTATTTTACCCTTTACAGAATGCTAAGTCTATTCAACCTGCTCACAAGGGAAATTAAATTACGTGCTGGTTAAACAGGGGCTTTAATAGTAATATGTGAACTTTAATAAAATGTTAATTCAAAGGAGGATATAGCAAACCGTCATTAATGCAATTAAAACCATAAATTACTTTATTAGTCTTTTAATTTGCTGGAAAAAAAATGTAAAATTAATAAAAAGACATTCTACAGTGAACGGCTAAATTCAGTTTTGTATTAATCTGTAAGCTTGTGTTTGGAATCCTTTTAAAGGAAAACTATAGTGCATATAACCAATCCATGCTGGTGCCCCTCAACAAAACAATTTTGTGCGGTAGCAATAATCAATCTTATCTTCTTGCTCTAGATAGTTTTAACTTCAAAAAGTTAATTACAGTGCTGTTCTTTAAATAGTTTGAAGAATAAAAATCAGTAATGTTAGATTTAGAGCTACAAAGGCATTTTTTTAGTTTTAAAAATGGGGTAGATTTCAGTCATAAAATAAAAATCCTCAGCCATATTTAAATTTATTGTATAGTCAATGTCTCTAGCAGGGATTCATTTTATGCTTTCCCCTGTGTGTACGTAGGCTTCCTTACCATTGAATTATTATTACTATTATTTTCAAACTTCACAAATAATAAAGCTGATTTATAACCAGTAAGTCACTTTCTAAATTGGGAGCGGTTCCTAAATTCTGTCTGCCAGTTAGCAAAGATAAATAGCAAATCAATGGCCCTTTGAACGAGAAACTACATTTTCACATGACTGGTTTAATCAAAAAAATCCCCTTGAATGTGTTTAGCTGCCTAGATCTTCGCCTGGTTCCAAGTATAGATTCTAAGAAACAAAACCCAAATAAAGATACAGAAAACTCCCTATATAAAATTGTAATAGGATTAAAGGAGGACTACACTCAATCCAATCAAACAGCAGCTCTACTCATAAAGTATCCCAAAATTACTTAGTAGGGGGGTTTGAGGTTCTGACTATCCTCTATTCGGATGATCCAGTGGATAAAACTAGAAACACAAAAAAAGAGAATACAAGAACTGCCCAGTAATACCCCTTTTAAAGGGAATTCCCTGTTTCTATCCTGAATTTCCCCCTTTAGGGAACTGCCCAGATTTCCCCTTTATTGCACTAATGGAATGTTTCACTTGCAACCCTGTATATTTCCTACTAATATAAACTAATATATAAAACAGAAAGAATATAATATAATCTGCTACTTTGGAATTGTACTTAATATTAACTAGGGGACTTTCTATAGTATTTTATTGTTTGCAATAAGTGTATGGCCAGCATTAGTCTGGGGAAATTGTGTTTTTAGGTGGAATTGTCCTTTAGGGAAATCCTTAAGTACTTTTTGCAGAGCAGGTCTTACTCATTGGTGAGGCCCTGGGTCAGAAAGGGGCTGGAACAAAAACTCTACAATTGCCCTTGAAAGTGTTCTTCAAAAATAGGAATCCTGGCATTTATCTCATACATACCTCAAATGCTAGGGATTTCCCCAAGTTTTCTTTAAACGGTTTCCATTCAACAAGAATTTCTGATGATGATGACCCAGTTGCCTTGATATCCGCAGGAGCATTGGTAGGTTCTGTTAAATGTGAAAAATCTGAGATTAGAGAGCAAGATATGTTATCCATTGACATGATTACAAATCTTTAATATTTCTTAGGGAATTTATAGACATAACATTGACTTTTAATGTTTTTCGGAAATTGGCTGAAGATTAGCAGTAGCTCCCGCTAAAGAAGACTTTCCTAAAATACAAGTATACTCACCTCCTTCCACCCTCCCTTGCCTTTACCATTAAAAGTATCCGAGTGCCAGAATGGTCTATCTGTGCCACCCAGCCAAAGGGAAGATGTACTTCTTGCAATCCATCTGTTTTAAACCTTTTAGCCTCCACTCCTGGCTAAAAACTAAAAATAAGAAACTGCGGGAGAAACTGGATTGATCCCTTCTCTTTAAGTTTATCCCCTCATTGTGCAGATCTTATAGTTGCCTGGAGGAGAGGAAGAAGCAGAAAATAAACATACAGCTGGATTCAATGTATGTTTTCATTTTTTTTAAATATACTTTTTCATTTGCGCTTTTACTTCTTTTCCCAGCACTTCTTTGCCTTGACTGATTGCCTAAAATAAAGTTTTGAAATGTTCAACCGATAGATATAAACCTCGTCAAGATCCAACATATTTCACGGAATATTGAGGTGTCTGGTATATATATGGCACCATATACTTCCTGAACAGAGCGTAAAGCAAACAGACTATTGCTTTCATCCTTCCACGGAACTCTGTAATTCTGAACTAAAGGTAACACTCAGCTGATAGATCATTGAAAGATAAGCGTAAGGAGAAGATCAGTGGTAATAAAATACAGATTTTCAAAAATGCTGTTTAGAGTCAGTCTCACTATTGGAACCGTTTGCCGATTCATTACAGAAGATTTTGCGTGTTGTAATCTGTACCACTTTTAGAAGTGACTGCACTGTCCAAGCATCGGACATTAGATTTCTTGTTAGTGTTAAAAGACATCTATACTGAAAAGAAATGTATATTAAATTGTCCATTACTGGAAACTTTCATTCTTCCCAACTATCACTGTATTTTTTTTTGTGGATCTGTCCCTTATTCCCTTTTTCCTCCAGGCTGAACCAGCTTACATTTCAGCTGTCAATCAAGTGGTATATTATTATCATAAACAGTGGCAAGTGCAGGATTTTCAAGGGGGGGATTCCTAAATGGGCTACCACTGAACAAGCCCAGAAGGAGGTTCACGACCGAATACATTCATGTGATCTATTATATATGGATCATATAATAATATTATATATATTCTCTAATTGCCGTGATTATCATCACAGTTGGCCAATACACATATTCCCTTTTCATTTGTTATAAAGTATATACTTCCTAAGGCTGGGTACACACAAACCAACAGATATTTCCGTGTATTGCTGATAAATCCACATTTACACTACATTACCATCAGTATCTTTTAAAGTCAGAGCTGTGACACTGACGGGGGATCTGACAGAATTTGTAGTAGAAGCCGATAACATTGGACCATGTGTGGGCACATTGAACAATCATTCTTTATAAAGAATATATGGAACAATCATTCCTGTGTATGTATATATGAACAAACAAGAAAAGAGATAATCAATGCACATTCCTGGGCCCCATATAACATAATATCTGTGCTAGTGCAAACAGTAAAAACATGGGGGGTTTTAGTTACAATTTTATGCATAGAAGTGAAAAGCCTTCCAACCACGTCAAGGTAACCCCAGTATGGAAGGTCCTAACAGTTTACCTTGGGTCATATGTATATATGAATATATATATTATAATGCATTGTTGACAATCAGCTGCAGGGTTAATGTTTATACAGTTTTGTATGATTAGTTATTCTGCTGTCAATCACAGGGTAGACTGGATACAGATTTCACACAGCTTAATTGACAATGTAACAATCTATGTAACAATCTATGTGCACCAGGAGAAGTAGAACAGCAGACTGCACTGAGCAGACAGAAAGGGGGGATTCCATGCACCAGGAATCCCCCCTAAACACGCCCCTGATAAACTCCTCTGCGAGCAGTTTTACTATAACTGGAATAGTGACCGAGTTTTGACAGTTGGTATGCTGTGTTTAGTTTTAACATTTAGTATGGGGAAAATTCCCTCTCCCAGTGCGCATGCTTGCCCTCATAGGCAAAGTCTGGTCAGATGGAAGGGGGAGTGGTTAAAAGAGAAAGGGGGGATACTGTGATTGACCAAAACAAGTACTACATTGAAGGCATGCAGTAACACACACACACACACCTCAGAGTAAGTGCTAATTACATATATTTATTTATAGGTTAAGATGTGGAAATTTAATGGTTGCCCTTTTAGAATATTTATACTCTTGCAGTAACTGATTGCTTTCTAGCAGTAATTGAAAGTTTTCAAGCTCCTCCTCTTACTTCATTAACATATGTTCTCCAGTGTCAGAGATGGGAAAATGGTCAGCAACAATGATTGTGGGAGGAGCAAGAAAAACATCTGTTACTGCAATGTATATATTTCTCCTTTACTGGGTATTCCTTTCCATGGACAATAATATCAAACATAGTCTGCCTTGCAACATCTGTAAAAGCTTAATTTATAGGACAACTACACACATATTTTGTGTTCTTCAACGAGCCTATAGGTAATTATTCTTTGAAGATTTTCACTAGCACCTCATTAGCACAAGTTATCCAACAGAAATTTACAAACCAAATAACTGACTCCCAAGGGATGTTCCCAACTGCAGTTAATTGCAGCAATGTATAAGTGGCTAGATCCCTTGTTTACTATTCCTAAGATTCTTTAGTGGGAAGTCTACACTTTCTTTTTAATATGATGAGTTTAAAAAGGGATTTTAACATAAAAAATAATGTTACACTTTGCAAAAGTGGAAATGTTTACTAGACTTGAAAATGATGGTAACACATCAGTCTGATGTGGAGAACAAAATGGAATCAATGCAATGATTTAAAGATAGCTAATCAAAAGTGCTGTTTGCAATAAGTAAAATCTATGCTTCATTAACAACTCTCCTTCTCATACCCAGTGGGACAGTCATGCCCAGTGTGCTGTATTCGGGGGGGGAATTGGGATATGTCCAATCAGTTAATATGTATCTTTCTGTGCAAAAGTAAAAAAGGTAACGATGGAAGTAAGTGTAAAACTGCTCTAATGAAAGATTTTACAAAGGTGTTAAGTTTGTTTAGGAATAATTTAGATTTTAATGATTAATTATCAGTTTCTAGGCTATTATTGGACCATATTTGTGCATGTTAAATAACAGCTCTAAAAACTTCCAGACTATAGCTTATTTGTTTGTCATACTTGTCATTAGTATCTCTTCACTGCGCAAAGCAATAAGGAACTAGAAAGGGAAAGTTTAAGTATAAACTTTGAATTTGGCTTGAAGGGCTGCATTTTGGAAGGTAATATGTGTGTTTGCTGCAGATTTTAAAACTCAATAATGGGAATGATGAGTTTGTAGTGAACGCTTGTTTGGGACAAAAAAAACTTTTGTGTGTACCCAGCCCAAAGTGGTGCTAATTTTGATCCAATCAATCAGAAAGCTAACATTTGATTGGTTAGGGCAAAATTAGCACCATTTTCAATGATAAGAACTTTTATTGAATCTCTCTATCTTTTTGATGATTGGTCATTTTTTTTTTTTTTAACTTTAGTAACCTTTTAAGTATGGCTGCCACAGTAATGGATAAGTAGATCAGTAGGTGTGTGTACCTGTGTTGGTTGGGGGTTAAAAAAAAAACTTTTTTGATGATTGGTCAAAATGATTTTTTTTACTTTAGTAACCCTTTAGGTATGGCTGCCACAGTAATGCATAGGTAGATCAGTAGGTGTGTGTACCTGTGTCCGGTTGGGGGTTAAAAAAACAAACTTTTTTGATGATTGGTCAAAAAAATGTTTTTGACTTTAGTTACCCTTTAGGTATGGCTGCAACAGTAATAGAGGGGTAGGTCAGTAGGTGTATGTAACTGTGCCACATGGGGGTTAAAAAAACAAACCTTTTTTATTATTAATCAAAATTAATTTTTTTGACTTTAGTTACCCTTTAAGTATGGCTGCCACAGTAATGGATAAGTAAATCAGTAGGTGTGTGTACCTGGGTCTGGTTGAGGGGGTATGTCTTTTTTGTGTTTACAACCATAAAACTATCTTTTATTGAGGATAAATCTAAATTAGTTTTTTTGACTTTAGTTACCCTTTAAATATGGCTTCCATGGGAACGTGGTGTACCTGGGTCTGTGTGGGGGGTTGTGGGTATCACCATTTTTATTTATGACCATGAAAAAAAATGTTTTGAAATATCCACATTTGAGGATTGTTACCATTATAGTCAATGGGAAAAAAAAGTCTGGAAATTGATGCCGGATAATGCCGTAACGCTTCTGCGGATTCCTTAGCTAGAAGATAGCACACTTCTCCTATATGCCCCGCACGTCTGTACCAAATTTCATGTCTCTAGCTCAAAAACTGTGGGAGGAGATACAGTCCAAAAAAGCGGAAGAATAAAACGGAAGAAGAAAAAGAAGAAGAAATAGAAAGAACAGTAATTTGGCTTTTTCAAGCCAAATTAATTAATAAGCATCCTGTTGTCTGATGCAGATTCAGAGTGAAGGGGTGAATGATTTATGAACGATCTCACAGTTCTATTTATTTTATACTAATTTAGCAGAAATGGGAATATATATCAAACTGTTATTTGAGATTTTTGGAGAGGAGACCTGGCTTGGATCTACATTCCTGTCCATTTACTGTACATTCCTGTCCAATGGGTCGAATCTACTTATTACTGTATGCATAGCTTGATCATTTATGGGTAAGTGTGTGTGAGTGGGGGTTGTTACTTGATTTTTTTTACTTAAAGTAAATTAGACATGCTGTGTGAAGATGATACATTCATCGGAATAGAATTTTCTGCTGTAGTGCTCATTGTTTACGATGAGGACCTTTCAAACTCGGTTGATTTGAATGTGCCAAGAACCTTTTGACAACTTTCATCCGATTTCATTTTAATTTTGTCAAATTGTTCAACATCACTTGCATTTCAAAATTGTATTTTAATACAGAGTAAATCTATTTGGCACTATCCGAAGAGCCTAGTTTCTTAAAAAAAACTCACACACAAATTTATATGTCCCCAAAAACGAACCCCCTACCCCCTAAAAAAAATCACACAAAAACTCTGAGTTTCACTTTCAGCCTTAATACTATGCTGATTTCTTCAAGTCAAGAAGTGCTCTGTTCTTTTATCTAAAGGGAATGTAGGAACAATAATTCCTTCACTTTACATATAAAACTAATGGGGGTTATAAATTACCTTTTAAGTTCAAATGATTGGAAAGAATTTGGGAGCGAGTATAAGAATGAATGATATTGTCTTACAGATATCCTTACAGATATTATGTCACTGGCTTCTGTGCAAAGGTTTAATGTGTTGATGCAGGGGGTTGAAGCACAAGCAACTAATATTACAGATAATTTGATCCTTTTCAATCGTATTATTAACTTAGTTTCTCTGGTGATTGAGGGTGAGTAGGTGTCATTAACATAGGTAGATATTTTAGTTGTCATTGAAGAATTTGCTTCCTTTTGCTAGTATTTATTGGTTTCAGGCGTTTTGTAGGAAATGAAAGGGACATTGGGTTAGGAAAGGTTTGTTTACAGTGAGAACGGTGATACTGTGGAACTGTCTTCCAGCAGATGTGGTAACGGCAAGTTCACTGAATAGCTTTAAAAGTGGCCTAGATAATACTACATATACTGTAGTTGTGGTTATTACAGGGATACTATATAATATTGAGAATTACTAGTATTAATACATAAACAGTAGTTCTGGTTGGTACAAGGATACTATATAATATTGAGAATTACTGGTATTAATACATATCCGGTAGTTATAGTACAGGCATACTATATAATATTGAGAATTACTGGTATTAATACATATACTGTAGTTCTGGTTGGTATAGGGATACTATATAATATTGAGAATTACTGGTATTAATACATATATATGTAGTTCTGGTTGGTATAGGGATACTATATAATATTGAGAATTACTGGTATTATACAATACTGTAGTTCTGGTTGGTACAGTGATATATATAATATTTGAGAATTATGGTATTAATTATATTATACCAATACTGTGTCGGTTGAGGTATAGGGATACTATATAATATTGAGAATTACTGGTATTAATACATATATTGTAGCTCTGGTTGGTACAGTGATTCTATATACTGTTGAGAATTACTGGTATTAATACATATACTGTAGTTCTGGTTGGTACAGGCATACTATATAATATTGAGAATTACTGGTATTAATACATATACTGTAGTTCTGGTTGGTACAGGGATACTATATACTGTTGAGAATTACTGGTATTAATACATATACTGTAGTTCTGGTTGGTACAGGGATACTATACAACATTGAGATTTACTGGTATTAATACATATACTGTAGTTCTGGTTGGTACAGGGATATTATATACTATTGAGAATTATTGGTATTAATACATACACTGTAGTTCTGGTTGGTACAAGGATACTATATAATATTGAGAATTACTGGTAATAATAGATATAATTTAGTTCTGGTTGGTACAGTAATACTATATAATATTGAGAATTACTGGTATTAATACATATACTGTAGTTCTGGTTGGTACAGTGATTCTATATACTGCTGAGAATTACTGGTATTAATACATACAGTATACTGTAGCTCTGGTTGGTACAGGAATACTATATAATATTGAGAATTACTGGTATAAATCCATATACTGTAGGTCTGGTTGGTACAGGGATTTTATATAATATTGAGAATCACTGGTATTAATATATATACTGTAGTTCTGGTTGGTACAGGGATACTATATAATATTGAGAATTACTGGTATTAATACATATTCTGTAGTTCTGGTTGGTACAGTGATACTATATAATATTGAGAATTACTGGTATTAATATATATACTGAGGAGCCCTTTACCCCCTTCCTCCCACTATCTAGATACATCCTCTGCAGCCGTGGATCTTGTGTGTAATTCTTTGGCCATAGGATGGCTCTCCCCTGCCTACCCCTAACCGGCGAGTTATTTTCTTAAAAAAACATCCAAACGCTATTTACAGACCTTCGTTCCCACAGAGTCTCCATTGACGGTAGCCCTGACTGTGATTGACTGCCTCTCAGCCAATTACAGATGCAGCTGCCGGTCTGGCCTTTGCTTGTAAGCAGAGAGCTGGAACAGAATGCCGTGGGAGAGAAGGGGCTGTAAGTAGCGATCAGGTTTTTCTTTTTAAAGATATATCTTTATATCTTTAAAAAAAGGATATATCTATATATATATCGCTTGGGGGTGGGCAGGGGGATCTATCATATCAACTTATCAACTTCAATTTTAAGATGCCCTTTAAAAGAAAGATGTGAAGATTCCAACACAATCCGTTTGGTTATATTATCAACGATGCACAATTGATTGACCATACACAAACTAATTATCAGCCAAGACAGACATTCATCAGACAGTTGAGTTGGAATCTTTGTGTCTGTATTTAAAATAAGACTTCCCACAGATTTTTTGCCAATTCCTATAAAGAAAATGATCTGGAGCTAAAAAGATGAAAGATGATGCTTCACATAATACAACATATTTTTAAATAGCTATAACCCACATCTTGTGGTATGACCTATTTTCAATAATTTTAAGTTCTTTAACCCACATCACCACGTGGTATGACTTTTGTGAATCTTTCCCCTTGAAAATAAAACAGGTAACTTTAAAGACGCTGAGAGTTATTTGTGCTGATATAAAGACTGTAACATGAAAAAATGAGCAATCAGATAATCTCATCTGTCACATTTTTAGAGGACAGTCTTAATTTAAAAGAAATCTGTACAGGGATCGGTCATGCCAGAAAGAGGACGCGACTGTCCCAGTTTTACCGATCAAGCATGTTGGAAGTTATTAATATTTCATAGACTCTAGTGAGGAAAGTTTCCAAAGTCTGGCCACTTTCTAGCTGTAAATTGCTAGTGAAAAAGAAAAGAGCTTAACAAGAGGTCCCTAACCTTAACCTCCGGGACAGCTCCGGATCTGACTTTCTTCTCATTTTCATTGGTTTCTAGCACATTGCATTCCTATTTGGAAACCAGGGATGAGGTTCTTCAAATCAGCTGTCACTTTCTAAGTGTATTTTGCTATAAGCATAACAAAAATGTTGTCTTTTTCCATTGTATCTTGCTATCTATATATAATTAAAGGAGGGGGGAATTTTTTTCCTTTTTGTTTTGTTACCTGAATATCGCAATTTAAAACCCCCCCCAAAAAGCCTTATTTTGACATCTCTCTATACTTTCATCCCACATTTCCACCCACGCATTTTACTCAATCAGTCTTTCACATGCTCGGTAGATTTGCAGGAAGGACATGTATCAGTGCTGAGCACAACCTCTCCCGAGAAATTGGCAAATTGACACAGTACAAGCACATCTTTGTGGGAATGTTTGTAAACTGGCACAGGGGGAACACAGTTTGTAGGCAGACTGATGGAATACACGCATACAAGCTTTATGCTATTCAAGTATTTGTTTTCCAATAATAAAATGGGTCCACTCTTGCATGAGACCATAAATAAGAAACACACACAAATTAGGTTTTGAAAGTACAGCCCTCAAATGAAAAATTATATGTAGGTTAAACGCCTTCCAAACCCCAAATATACAATGTCAAGGAAACCTGAAATCCTGCACAATGTCCTATTGCCCCTGTTTCTTCTTCCTGGTTCTTTCAGTTAGCAAATGTCAATCATGAATTTGACAGTTGACGTCCAATGACGTCCAATTCAGTCCAATGACTGAATGCTAATCCCCTAGCTACCTCCTCTAAGCATGCCCAAGCTCATAACCAGCTCACTTAATTGCTAAAGGGGCGTTAACAAATACAACAGTTAACACACACTAACCCTTAGTTTCCATAAAGCATCTAGTAGCATATCAGGCATACCCTTATAATCCCAGGAGACAAGGTAGGATACATTATATCAATATATTTTAAAGTGGTATTTCTATCTAAAAGATGTCATAATGAGAGTGGAGTCGTCCTTTAAAAGGATCCGAACATCTAATTACTTGCTTCTCCTGTACATGAAAGTTAGCAGGATCATTGGATGTAGAATACATCTTAGGCTGGGTACACAAGGGATGACATTTGTCCCAACTGACCAAAATGTCAGGCCTTCCAGGCCTGCCAGGCCTTCTGAGTGCTTCAGCTCTATCTTTAATAGAGAAAGGCCTAGGACACTAACCTGGCAGATTAAAATTGTATGTGCTGTACAATATTTCGTTGAGGGGATACCTGCCACAGGTACTTTTCATTTCTAATAAATTATATTTTTACAGTATAGTTGTCCTTTAACAAATGCAAAGAAAAGTCAGATAAGATATTAAAAGAGAACTGAACATCTAATGATAATCTGAACACTGCCTTTTGCTATCTTCTTAAATGTGGGGGAGACTTAATCTGCATCCGCATTAAATAATTATCAGATCGATTTTTCATGTCAAACCAGCAGCAGGAAATGGTTGGATAAGAACCCCAAGCTGTTTGATAAATGAAGGCTTTTTTAACAATCACTACATCAATGACATGAGTATTTATGGAACCTGTAAAATTATGGAACAGGCCACAAATTTACTGCATGCCATAAGAAGTAGCACATGCACAGAGTTTTAATGTCCTTCAGCCACTATAGAGCGAGATGTTGTCTCCACATTGTCATTAATCACACATATTTCACTGCTAAGGTTTTGTCTTTCTTGTAGAAAAATCCTTCCATGCTGAGATTTGATACTGTATATCTGTTCTAGTCCACCCTCTCCGTTAACTGATTTTGAGGAAGTTATAAAATCTGATTTCATCATAAAAAATGACTTTTTGAAAATGTATTTCAGTGCAACTTGGATATCTTTATCATTCTTTCAATTATATCTGTGGGATTCAGTTAGATCAACTGGACTTGAAGTTTAGTTCTTGAAGATGTTTCGCTAGTCATCCGACTGGCTTTCTCAATTCAGAATGACTTGTACAAGAATCTGCTGCCAATAAATACCCTGGAAAGTGTTGACACCAATTGTCTGCATGTACAATGCTGTTTGACACCTTAAGCCTCATACAAACGTCTGATAGGACAAACGAGGAATAATGGCCGAGCGCATGCACATGCACGCCGAATGGGCGTTTTGGATGATAACTGTATGTGTGTATGCGTTTGCTTGGGCGTCATTCGTCAATCCGCCATGGCGGATCAACAAACGTCGCTTGAGTGAACACATACACACAAGTGTCTGTCAGTTTTGATAACACCTCTTAGCCACAATGCAACAAAGACCTTGCATTCAGTTGGTCCCTGACACCTGGCTGCCATATGCTGATTGGGACACATTTCATGGTATTTATTGCCTTCAGATTCTTGTACACGTCATTCCGAATAGAGATGTCCGAAAATAAGTTTCGTTCAGTTTTCGGATTTACGTTTCTCGGGAAAAACCCGAAGATCTGAAAATCCGAAATGGGAATGTACTTTCGAGGGTTCAGACTGCATTTTCTACTTTACCGAATGTACGAGGTTGTTTTCAGTAACCCTCGAAAATTTTCTTGAACGTTTGATAACTCTTAAAAATACAATCGGAAACTTCTTTCGAGTTAGTTATCGAACGTTCAAAGTTACTGAAAAATAAACCCGTACATTCAGTAACCCTCGAAAATGCAGTCCGAAGTCCAAATGATTTGTCCGGTTTTAGAAGGACCATTCGGATTTTGGAACCGAGGGATTCCATGTCAGATCCAATTCCGAGTCAGACCCGGATCCCATATCTAATTTTGAATTGAGAAATCCGTTCGGATGACATTCTTGTCTTCAAGAACAAAACTTCCAGGTGATATTACCAATACCACAGATATACCATATCCATGACCTGGATGAATGAGAACCTTCACAAGTATTTCTTCCCAGTAGCTGGGTTAAAATGAGTAACCTGCTATATGGAAATGTAAACAATATTTAAATTGCTAAAAAAATAAAATTGGGCCTTGTTCAAAAAGTGGTGCAAGATTTTGCCTGCATTCTCAATTTGCAGTAGCCAATCAGATGTTACCAAATGTATTCTTCCAGTAGAAGACCAGTGAAAAGCTATCATCTGATTGGTTGTGGCAAATTAACACCTCAGGTACCTCTCATTAAGGCCGGGGCCCAACTAAGATGCACAGAAGAATGGAAAAAACCTATTGTACAGTACACTGGCCTTCAATATTGTAAATGTTATTGCAGTTTTTAATTCTTAAAGGCTGAGGCCACACTATAATGGAAAGTGCTACCGATCCGCTTAATAGTGCGCAATCAGAGCGTATATGATCCGCAAAAAATAGTGATCCCATGTGCTCCGAAAACGAATCACAGAGCAGTGCACACAATGTGGCCATCCATATTGCCATGCACTGTGCTGCGATTCTCACAAGCAAACCTAATATAATCGTTAGCGCGTGAGTAATTGTTCTGGTGTGGCCTAGCCCTAAATCACACCACTGATATCGGCAGCTGTATGAGTATCATCAGTCATTTTATTCTTACTGCTCAACCTTGTTTAAAGAGAGGTCATTGTCAGGTAAGCCATTGGTTACCATATCTAATATATATTTGTAAAACCTGATTGACTCCAGTATAAACCGAGGGTAGAAATTATGACCACTACTGCCTTCTGATTCTGTATTATTTTAGGCTTTGGTTGCCCTTTAAATGGACAGCGGAATTCCCATACAGTAATCCCATAGAGTAATAACCAAATCCAGTATGGCTATTACGGTATGGGACTACTGTATGGGAAATCTGCTGTCCATTTAAAGGGTAACTAAACCCTCAAAACAATACATAATCAGAAGGCATTCTTAGGTATCATCCTCCTGAATCTGTATTATTTTAAGGCATTAGTTGCCCTTTAAATGAAGAGGAATCCCACACAGTAGCCCCCAATTCCTTGCCCCTCCAGATGTATGGAAACTACAACACACAGCATGCTGGAAGTTATAAAGGGCGATGCACCAAGCGCCGCTATCGGCAACCCGGAGCAAACAGCCCGGCCATGTTAGATGCCAATATCAGCGCTCGGAATATTGCTACCTGGCGCTGTTCTATTCCGGCACTATTAGTGCCACAAGAAAATGCTGATTTCGCAATATAACATCGCTTGTGGCGCTTTTAGCTTTCGCGTTAGCCACACGTTAGCCATGCAGCCACCTCAAGAAAGGAGTTTAAGCCACACTAACCAATATAACATCAGCTACCATGACTTAAACTCCAAAACAGGATCGGTGCGCCCTTTGGTGCATCGCCCTGATAGTTTCCAAACATCTGCAGGGGCAAGCACTGCACCCCCCACCCACCCCTGCCCTAGAGCCCCCCAGTGGAGGTGAGGACTTGCCTTTATGTTTTCAGCAATCCAGCTGTTGTGGTCGGTCCCTCTGCAATCCGTCTCCGCATTCACTGTTCAGGCGCAAGATGAGACCAGCGCAGAGTGGTGATGTGAGCTGCCAGAACAGTGGACGCGGAAGCGAGTGGCAGCCGGATTACAGGTTAGTGACCTGAGTATAAGTCAAGGTTTTTTTAAAGCCTTAAAACCTTGACTTATACTCGAGTATATACGGAATTACACTGGAACTAAAATCCTAGACAAAGGCCTTCATTTACACAGAGCTGCAGTGCTCTGGGTTAAAGTCATGCTAATTGGATCATGCTAACCGATTCAATATCCCCTTTGTTGTGCCGGCTGCCTTGGTACTACCAAAGACACCCACTAGGCTTGCGCAAGGAATTCAATAATGGGTTTGTGCTCAATTTAGCATTGTAACATTTTAATACCAGGTACTAGATGTCATTAAAGGGCAAGCCCAAAATTTAATTTTCCAGAGTGATAGCTGCTCTGATTAAATCTCCCGCAAAGTGCTACATCACTGACCTAGTCCCTCGGCGAACAATGATTACATCACTGGATCGTGGTCACATAAGTAGCGTGCCTTGGCCACATTATATCTTCCTGTAGGTTTCGTACTATTTCAAGGATGCTCAATCACAAAAAAAGCAAAAGCCTTGATTTGTGTCGTAGTATAGGAAAACTTAGCGAGACTTACCTCCCTCTGCAGTGCAGATGAAGACTATATCACTGAACGGTCCATCTCCTTTATTATTATATACTCCAACTTTAACTTCAAAAGGAGTTAGTGGTGGCGTACTTTCATCTCGATAGATAAATTTAGAAGCGTCAGACGAGGTCACCATTTTCTCTTTCCAGCCTCTTGTATCATTTGGCCTAAAAGCCACAATGTAGCCAAATCCTTCACCGTTCTGGAATTCTTCTGAAACCGGCTGTGGAAAAAAACACATCTTCTGTTTAGAAGACTCACTGTATGTCCGAAAGTCGGAAAACATTTTTTTTAGTATTAAAACGGCAGTTGGGAGTGGGAAAGCATAGGATCATTATATGAAAAGCGTTTGCCGCTAGTAGAAGGGGAGGCAGGATGGGATCTGGAGGGAGGGAGGGGGGGAAAGGGCTCCCCTGCGCATGTCACCATCCCTGCCGGAGACATCACAAAAGGCAGAGATGTTTGGACAGGAAGACAGACACTACTCTTCAGTTTCCTGGACTTTGGACAAGGACTACAAGAGAACCATAAGGAGCAGAAATGCAAGGTAATGATTTTTTCAAACTATACAGAGGAGCCAGCACTGGAGCCAATTTTTTTATATTAGGGAGTGGACATGCACTTTAAGGCAGGTCTGCTTAACCGTTAACCATAGGAGGGAAGATGTATTCTATTCATGATTCTATTTATTATCTACTTTACCGATCACTGCAAAGAAAACTCAGGGGAAACCTTTCTCTCTAACACATTAGCAGACTGCCTCAAAAGCATTTTTATTCATGCAGTATGCCTTTAAGATTGTGGGGAAATCTGAAATTCCCAAAGGAAAACACGCAAATACGGCCTCAGTAGATGTAGTAACAAGTGGATTTATCTTGGGGGTACTGTCTAGGGTAAGGTCTACAAACTAAAATTGGTGCTAAATATAGCTTAATTCTAGGATTCATCCTTATATTTAAAGGGGAACTGTGGTCGCCATACAAGTAGATCAAAGGATTATGTCTATAGCTGCAGTCCATTTAGAGTAACAGCCTGCAATGGAAGCCCTGATAGCTACTAATTTTAGCATAACCCTTTTTAAAAAAAAAAAAAAAATTTGCACAAAACACAGACACGTGTAAAATACTTATTGCATGCTTCTGCCTGACACTAGCATTGAGACTACATTTCCACTTTAACAATAGGGGGGAGGCATGCAATACTTTAACCCTATTCAATGGGTTCTACTTGCCAAAGCAATGGCATTAAAAAGATAAATTTCCTTTGGAATGAGTTAATTCTGATCCCACAACAACCATCAAGAACTATCAGTTTATTACATTCCATTAGATTCTTTAATCTCCGCAGCTTCCAGTTGTGCATGAAAAATCGGAATTCCGAACAGATGACATATTAGCAGAAAATTGATGTACGGATGATATCAGATGAAAAAGAAATTGATTTAGGGAATAAGATCACTGAAAAAATATGTATTTTTATCTCTTCATCTAAAGGAGCTGGAATGAAATGCATGTGACTAACATAAGATTATTACAGGATTAAAGAGTTCTATAAATATACCAATCAGTAGGGTAACTGCTGGAATCTGATAGCTTCTAGGAGAAAAAAAGTCCTAACAGTTCACACACTGCAACATCATTTCATTTATTATTTCCGACAGGCAGATCTTGTACAATAGGATTAGGAGCTACAGTACATATTCAGACCACACGCCTAGTAGAGCTGCAAAGGGAGAACAATGATAGAAATAAATAGGCTACATCGCTGTCCTAAGCAACATTGCTTCCTATGCTTGTGTTCTCCTAAATACAGGAATGTGCACCCATAGACATGACAGCTTTCTGCCCTGAGTCCTATTCTTCAAACTGATTAATAGAAGCATCACCCCTGCAACACTAGTTGACTACTTGCAACCAGATGCATCCTAATGTACAACAGAATGGATTGGGGTCGCGTTTTCACCAACGTCTTACCTCCCATGTTATCACCAGCTCATGTCGCCGCCCACTTCCACCACTTACATTGGCTGGAGGTGTCTTGGGAACTGGGAATAAAATAGAAACAATTAGTATTTTTTAATAGTGAGAGTATGTCTCATTAACCTTTAGGCAGATTTCAATATTACGCTTAAAGGAGACCCAAAGTAAAATGTAACAAGCCACATGGATTATACAATTCCTAACTATTAGTAGCTTTCACTCTTCATAATTTATGGCAGCATTTTTCCAACCCTCTTTTGGTTTTCTGACTGCTCAGATTTGGTTACAGAGAGAGCATGGGGAGGTCACCAAGTAGTTGAAATCTCTGGCATGAAGGGAGGGGACTAGAGAATTTACTGAGCAAGTGCAACAATGTATCTGGGTCATTGACCCACTCTATCTCAACTACAACCTGAAAAATGAAACCAGATGATTCAGGTACAATGCTGAGATTCCACAGCCTGTTTGATAGGAATTTGGAGTAAAGTCCGGTTCCAAAGCTCTGGCTGAACTCTCGGATTGACACATTGCGGAACTTTATTATTATGATTATTATTGTGGATTTATATAGCGCCAACATCTTACGTGGCGCTTTACAGTAGAATTAATATACTTAAAGGGGAACTGTGGTCCAAAAATTACTTTAGGTAAATTGATAGGAATTGCTCCCCTGAGAATTTTTGCAATTTATTTCCATTGTTTATTTTGCACAGTTTTGAAGATATTTACATTTTTGTGTGTGATATGGCAGCAGCATCACCAGGTCCCCTGCACTTCCTGCTTCCTGCAGTCAATCTGTCCTGTATCTCTTCCTCCCCTTTGCAGCCCCCCTGGCCCCTCCCACTCATGGACCCCATGGTCCCTCCAGTTGCAGACCCCCCCATAACCCATTATCTTACAGCCCCATATGGCTTTACCCACTCATGGGTGCCATGGCCCCGCCCCCACTCGTGGGTGCCGTGGGTTACACAGACCCCCCCTCTACCTTCTCTGTCAGGACCTCACACAGCAGAAAGGAGGAGGGACTTCCTGTCTCCCTCACACACTGAGGGAGTCTGAGGCTGTGCTTGCCAGTGGCACTGTGCAGGAGAAGCCTCAGGAATGTCACAAATCAGCCTCCCACCCATTAACTTTCTGGTCAGTCATTTCTTTATATCTTGGGCTGTGGAGCACGTAGAGAGGTGGTTGATGGCTCATTTTAAAGGTAGGAAACTGGCCTTTCATTTAAACTTAACTTGTTTGGAGACCACAGTTCCCCTATAAGGAAAACATACATGTTAATTATCGATAATAATAGAATATACGAAATAGAATATTCCATAATGATCAAATTTTTAAATTGAATATTCAGAGATTATTGAATATACAGGCTGATTTAGAGAAATATCTGATACATGAAACCTCAATTCCAAATATGGGGGAAAAGTACATACAAGAGCCCTCGATTTGGAATATTCAAATGATTGAATATGTGATGTGGAAACTCGAAATACGCTTGCGCGTGAAGGAAGTTCTTTTTTTAAATACATTTTTTGTTATATGTACGTGTTCCCTAGACCATTTCCCGGGTCCCTGAGCCATTTACACTAACATACTATTGCTATTTATACCTTAAATTAAAAAGGAACTTTTGGATTTTTTTTTTTTTTTACTCCCATTAACTTTCATGGGTCCGTTTCTGGATTTTTCCGAAAATCCATTTTCGGAGCGGAACTCTCCAGTTTTAGGAATTATAGAATTCATAAATGATCATTTATATTAGAAATATAATAATAGTTTAGTTCTTCTGAAAGATCGTAATACATGCTGCAATGCTGATTAGAACAGGAAAGGGTTGAACTTATATTTTTATCTTCTATTGTATGTAACTATTCCTGCTTATTGCACAAGGGAGAGAACGGATAATGCGGACCGTTAATGAATCACATAGAATGTGTTCTGAAAGCTACAGAAGGAGAGAAATATAATCATTATCCTGTAGAATGGGTTATTTTTGTCCACTTGACTTTCCATTCATTTGCAGTAAAACTTTGCAGACATTTCCACGCAGTCCTACCTGCAATTATACAACTGTTCTAGTTGACTCTTTTTTCTCTTTGAGAATGAAGCTAATTAGCTTTATCGTTTGATAGGATCTCATTGGTTTCACCAATTTGATGACCAGGCTGAAAGTAACACTTTAATTAGATTCTAGCACAGGTGACACTTTATGTACATCTATTGCTGTTAATTTTCCGTTTTACAACCGTTCAGCGTGATAAATTCACTAAAACACATCAGAAGTTCCCTATATTTATACCATTTAGTCAAAGTCTCCTTAATCGTTCCCCTGGTTCTGTTTAGTTCTTTTGAAAATGTGCTTGCTCTCTACTTTTATATGAAACAAATGGCATAATTCATTCATGATAGTACGAGCCAGCAATATGATAAAGGTTTGGTTATTTGTCTTTTTCATTTTTAAAGTACAAACTGGAAATATGACACTTAAGAAATAAACCTTTGTCATGATGACCTCTCTAGTATGGTCATTTCCTGTCTATCTGACTGTCTGAAATGGGCCATACCAACCTGCATGGGGAATCAGCTTTGGGAAATAAGGTGGATTGCATTAGAGAAATCTACACTTGCACTTGAAGTTATGGTTTGATGAAACTTCATTTTGGCAGCAGAATCTAGACAGTTTTGGGATGAAAATGTGATGGTAGTTTAACTGACAATAGTTCCTCATTGAAATACACCTAATTTGCCAATTTCCCAAAGTGCATTTCTTATGCAGGTACAGTGTGGTAATGTCCATTTCACTTGCGTCAGATGGGTATAATTTAGTCCCAAAAACAGTTTTGAAAAAAGTAAAGCCAATGTCTAGAATGTATTTGTCCATAAGTTAACTTTCCCTGTTACAACTAGAGAGGATCGGAACTGGCAAGTACCATTCCGACAGCAGTTCTGTGGAGCTTATTTAACTTCTGTAAATCTCATTCAAACCAAATTGAATCAAATTTTTGATAATATTTTTAAACAGAATTTCCTTTAATCGAATGGAATATTTTCGATTTGCAAATAGTTCATTTTCATAAATTTCCATTTTTGAGAGTTTTGAAAATTTGGAAAAATCTGTCAGATCCATGGATTTTTGAAACCGGCAGTTCCAATTTAAAACCAGGTTTGTTCTGAAACTGGGAATAATCACTAGTAACAACCTAATCCTGTCCAAGCTCCTCATGGATCTTCCCACCACTTCCTTGAAGAAGCATGTCAGATGCCTAAAATCAGATTTTACATATGTAGACACTTTCTATTTTTCGAAGAAAAATGATGGAAACAAACAAAAAAAGACATACATTCAGGTAGTAGACTATGTTGTATTGTTTCATAAGTAAACTAGGGGATTTGAACTTGTGACTTCTTGGGCTGTGTGGTGCACCACCAGCAACTCAACAATAAGCATAGGTATATTTAAAGACTTTTAGGGCGATGTACGGAGAACCATTATAAACTTTTTCCTTCTTAAAGCCACGTTAACCCATGTACCAAGGGTTAGCGTGACTTTAAGAGGTTGCAGTGTGCAATCGCCACAAGCTATGTTCCAAGCTGATAACGGCTCTTTAAGACAGAAACTTTAATGGTGTTAAAGTTTCAGAATGGGAAAACCCCATTCGCTATGCACTGAGAGCCGTTATCGGCTTAGTGCATTGCCTAGTGGAGGCAACAGAGAGCGATAGCAGCTCTCGGTACATGGCCCTATTTATCTCTAAATGTACTATTGTACTTGCAAGAACATGGAAGCCTTCTGTGTTACAGAATCTACTACTTACATGTACTAAATGCAACTTACTAGAGAAAGAAAAGCTTTCACATGAGGATTTAATAAATCTTTTGTGTATTTTCACAAGATACAAGTTAATCTACCTGGTACTGATCAACACCCCCCCCCCCCCCCCACACACACACCCCACCACCCCATCTTCTATTGTAATTCTGCTATCAGCAGTGAACTCTGAGACCAGAACCTATCACATAACCACGTTCACATAACCAGAAAAAGTTTCTTATTGATGATTGAAGTCTATGAAATATTTTCCCTTGAGGTCAGGCAATTTTCAACTTTACACAGGCATCAAGATTGTATTATTCAGCTATGAGTACAATTTATTGCTAAATTCATATAGTCATAAAACATTCATATTGACATAGAATTATTATAGCCAAAGCCATCTGCATATTAATTGTTGGTAATGAGAAACATAAATTCAACAATTGAGTTGTAATGGCGAGATACAATGACACCACAATTCATTTCACACAGGCTTGTCCTGACAGCTTGGAACAAACGTACAGATGGCAATGGCAAATAAATGTGTAGAACTGAACAAAATACAGTCAGTTATGGTTTAAAATTTGAATTATATTGACTGTTATCTATTAAAAACAAAAAAATATGTAACATCTTAGTCTTGTTCACAAGCCTCCAGAAGATAGTTTATGTTTAACTCCCAGTAAAAGGGCAACTGTATAGTTCCCACCCACCCCATCCCACTTAGGTCCTCACCCATGGGATTATCTTAGATTGCCTGCAATATTTCTCTTAAGTTCTGATCGTTGATCCAGTTTGCTCCACATCACAGCTTGTGTCTGGGATCTGACGTAAGCCTAGAAAGGATGACCTAGAGGTTTTGGTCCTCACCCTGTTTACTTTTATTGGTTTTATTTTGAGGGTTTGATGGGAACAGTATACAGTTGTTGCCTTTTAAATGTTTTCTTTTTATATAAAATATATATATATATATATTTTTTTTTTTAAATAAATAACCCTATATAATAAAGGCCTAACTGCTGTGTCCATACTGTGGTCTGTGTGTGTGTGTGTCACCACTAGAGGGAGAGTCTGTGCAGTTCTATGCAGTTCCTATTGACTCACCACTAGAGGGAGAAACACAGAAAAAACACTGGAGGCAGAACACAGCAGAACACAGCAATTACACAGACCGCAGGTAAGGTTGCAAGGGGAAGGGGGGGCTAGATTTGGGACAGAGGGGGGTCCCCTGGATTTGGGACAGGGGGGCTGGATTAGGGACAGAAGGGGGGGGATTAGGGGCAGGGGAGCTGATTGGGGACAGAGGGGGTAACCCTGTATATGGGACAGAGGGGGTGACCCTGTATTTGGGATAGAGGGGGGGTGGATTTGGGACAAAGGGGTGACCCTGGATGGGACAGAGGAGTGACCCTGGATTTGGGACAGAGGGGGGCCTGTATATGGGACAGAAGGGGGCATGGATTGGGACAGAGGGGGACTCTAGATTTGGGACAGAAGGGGGACTCGATTGGGACATGGAGGAGGGCTATGGCCTTGACAAGGATTGGTCTAGGCCGTTATGTAAGCTATTCTAATAATAAATAATTTGTTTAAAGTTTCCAGTACTTTTAATGCTTCCAGTACTGTGATACTTTAAATAAGAACCAACGGTTTATTTTAACTGATAATCTTTTAAAGCTTTTTGTCAAAGCATCCTGTGGAACCATACTGCCTATGAAGAGGGTAGAACTCTTGAAAGCTTGAAAGGCTTATAATGTATCTATGTATATCTATATATATACAGTAATAGTTATTTTTTTGGCAAAAAATATCTAGTCTGAATTGCAGTTCCTTTCTGCCCTTGATAAATCCCCTGTGAAGGGAGGTTGGACATTGATTAGGGGCAGACTTCTGAAGGAAACACTGTCATTTCAAGAACTATTTGTTGATTTTAGATGTGTGCTTATAATTTGCAGGTGAATCAGGATTTTTAACATTTCTAGTTATTATTCCTTATAAATGAGTTAAAGTGGCGCTAGCCGTTCGCGACCAGTTAGCATTCTTTAACTCCATATTAGCGCCATATGCGCGGGTTACGCAAATGACACCCGCCACATCGATGCTCGTGATTCAACATGGCGTGTGCGCTACTTTTAGTGCTGAATTTTAACGTCAGCTAATATTGACAGTGAAATGTGCAGATAATAATTTATGTTTCGGTGTCTATTAATCTGGTATCAATGTATCTGGCATCTATCTACCTGGTGTCTATGTACCAGGTGGCCATGTACTGGTCTCCAAGTATCTGGTGTATATTATTCTGGTGTCTATGTACAGTACCTGTGTCTATGTATTTGTGTCTATGTATCTGGTGTCTACAGTATGTATCTGGTGTCTACAGTATGTATCTGGTGTCTATGTATCTGGTGTCCATGTATCTGGTGTCTATGTATTTAGTGTCTATGTATCTGTGTCTCAGTATGTATTGGTGTCTATGTATCTGGTCCATGTATCTGGTGTCATGTATTGGTGTCTATGTATTTGGTTGTCTATTATTGGTGTCTATGTTGTGTGTATCTAGTATTTCACTTAAAAAAAAGGGCGATATAAAATAAATAATTAGCGATAATACATCAATAGGTTAACAATATGTCTATTTAATAAGTGCTGGGCCTTTAAAAACAATAAAGTCTTTATCCAGAAGAGCCTGAAATGAAAGTGATTGGATGGGTTATTACAGGAATATAATCCAAGGTTCTTTTTAAATGGTGATAAAGTCATTAGCATGTTAAATGATCTACCTGCTTTTGCTGAGGAAACTTAAAATGTGACCAACAAAACAAGAAGGGGAAATAATCTATCCCGTAAGTGCAACTAATTGGGTCAGAAGGTAAACTAGGAGGTCAATGCCGTTCCTCATAATAGACCAACAAGCAGCATTAACCAATCAAATCCACAACAACCTACAGAAGAGCCAATCAAAACAACGTAATGTGGGTGATATTTTAGATCACTGTTCAGATTTAGTACTTTTCTTATATCAAATAACATCCAGTTTAGACCTTCACAAGAAAATTACGAGTCACAAACCAATGTGTAAATCTAATAAGCAAATGTATATTAAAACAAGTCGTTAAAACGTTTCTCTTTCCTAGAGAAATTGCACATGAACAAGAGAGGATAGATTAAAATTTATGCAATTAAATGGTGTATATACAGCCGAGATCTGAATAAATAACCAGTCGACTACAAAGCTACGGTAATTTATTGCTGAAACATCAGATAGTCTGTTGGCTCCCTTTCTGTGCATGAAAAGATGTTTCAAAGCAGAGGGCAATTAGTCTGAGTGAAGACAATGATCCATTGTGTTTTGTCAGTAGACATAAAGATAAGATCCGTTTTCAACTGTTTTCGTAGTTAATAACTTTAGTTTGGATTCAGACAAAGGAAATGGAATCACTTTTATTACATTAAGGAACAGAGCAAAACAGACTTAACAACCTTAAGATAAGGGCTACATTTCAGCTATTACCTAAAGGCTGCTGGATTACCATCTCTGAAATACCTGCAAACAATTTAAAAAATGCTGCATTTTCTACGTATATTGAGAAATGGATAGTTCTTAAAATGGGTATACGTGATGGGATCCATCCTTTCGACATTTGCGCCCGGTCGGCTAGGACAAGGACTGTCAGTTGCAACCATCCAATATTTTGGGCCAATCGACCCATACACTGAAATTTCTAAAATATTGGCTGGTGTGTACCCAACTTGGAAGTACAGCTTAGAACATTAACCCCTATGGTTCACCACCTTTTTATTCTACAGTAAAGCAGTTTAGGTCAGGAATGGAAATAAAAAAAGCTAAAAAAAAACAACAAAATTTCCTTCAAGGTCCAGGGATCTGGTTTGGAATTAGGACCCAAAGTGATTGTCCATAACTAGGTATGCTGCCGTAGAAAAACCCTTAACTAATACCTCCTTACTGTCCATAACTAGGTATGCTGTCATAGAAAAACCCTTAATGTAATACCTCCTTACTGTCCAACTAGGTATGCTGTCCGTTAGAAACAACCCTTAACGTAATACCTCCTTACTGTCCATAACTAGGTATGCTGTCCGTAGAAAAACCCTTAACATAATACCTCCTTACAGCCCATAACTAGGTATGCTGTTCATAGAAACAACCCTTAACATAATACCTCCTTACAGCCCATAACTAGGTATGCTGTCCGCTAGAAAACACACTATACATAATACCCCTTACTGCCCTAACTAGGTATGCTGTTCATAGAAACAACCCTTAACAATACCTCCTTACAGCCCATAACTAGGTATGCTGTCCGTAGAAAACCCTTAACATAATACCTCCTTACTGCCCATAACTAGGTATGCTGTCCGTAGAAAAACCCTTAACATAATACCTCCTACAGCCCATAACTAGGTATGCTGTCCGTAGAAAAAACCCTTAACTAATACCTCCTTACTGCCCATAACTAGGTATGCTGTCCGTAGAAACAACCCTTAATGTAATACCTCCTTATGTCATAACTAGGTGCTGTCCGTAGAAAAACCCTTAACATAATACCTCCTATAAGCCATAACTAGGTATGCTGTTCATAGAAACAACCCTTAATGTAATACCTCCTTACTGCCCATAACTAGGTATGCTGTCCGTAGAAAAACCCTTACATAATACATCCTTACAGCCCATAACTAGGTATGCTGTTCATAGAAACAACCTTAATGTAATACCTCCTTACTGTCCATAACTAGGTATGCTGTCCGTAGAAAAACCCTTAACATAATACCTCCTTACAGCCCATAACTAGGTATGCTGTCCGTAGAAACCCTTAACATAATACCTCCTTACAGCCCATAACTAGGTATGCTGTCCGTAGAAAAACCTTAACATAATACCTCCTTACAGCCCATAACTAGGTATGCTGTTCATAGAAACAAACCTTAATGTAATACTCCTTACTGTCCATAACTAGGTATGCTGTCCGTAGAAAACAACCCTTAACCTAATACCTCCTTACTGTCCATAACTAGGTATGCTGTCCTAGAAACAACCCTTAACGTAATACCTCCTTACTGTCCATAACTAGGTATGCTGTCCGTAGAAAAACCCTTACATAATACCTCCTTACTGTCCATAACTAGGTATGCTGTCCGTAGAAACAACCCTTAATGTAATACCTCCTACTGTCCATAACTAGGTATGCTGTCCATAGAAACAACCCTTAATGTAATACCTCCTTACTGTCCATATCTAGGTATGCTGTCGTAGAAACAACCCTTAACGTAATACCTCCTTACTGCACATAACTAGGTATGCTGTCGTAGAAACAACCCTTAACGTAATACCTCCTTACTGCCCATAACTAGGTATGCTGTCCGTAGAAACAACCCTTAACGTAATACCTCCTTCCTGCCCATAACTAGGTATGCTGTCCGTAGAAACAACCCTTAACCTAATAACCGCCTTACTGCCCATAATAGGTATGCTGTCGTAGAAACAACCTTAACCTAATACCTCCTTACTGCCCATAACTAGGTAGCTGTCTGTAGAAACAACCCTAACACTAATACCCCTTACTGCCCATAACTAGGTATGCTGTTCGTAGAAAGAACCTTAATCCTATTGACTCACCACTAGAGGGAGAAACACAGAAAACACATGGAGGCAGAACACAGCAATTACACAGACCGCAGGTAAGGTTGCAAGGGGAAGGGGGGGCTAGATTTGGGACAGAGGGGGGTCCCCTGGATTTGGGACAGGGGGGTTAAAAAAGGTAACGATGGAATTAAGTGTAAACTGCTCTAATGAAAGATTTTTACAAGGTTGTTAAGTTTTGGTTTAGGAAATATTTAGATTTTAATGACTAATTATCATTTTTTCTCAGGGCTGATATTGGACCAATAGTTGTGTGCATGTTAATTAACAGCTCTAAAAACTTCCAGACTATAGGCTTTATTTGTTTGTCAACTACTTGTCATTTACTCTCGTTCACTTGCGCAAAGCATAAAGGAACAGAAACGGGAATTTAAGTATAACTTTGAATTTGGGCTTGAACGGTCATGTTTGGAAAGGGAATTCGTGTGTTTGCTGCAGATTTTAAAACTCATAAATGGGAATGATGATATTGTAGTTGAACGCTTGTTTGGGCCACAACAAACAACTTTTTGTGTGTACCCAAGCGCTCCAAAGTGGTGCTAATTTCATCCAATCAATCGAAAGCTTACAGTTTGATTGGTTGGCAAAATTATGCACCATTTCAATGATAAGAACATTTATTGATACTCTCGAATCTGTTTGATGATTTTGTCATTTTTTTTTTTTTAACTTTGTTAACCTTTTAAGTGGGCTTGCCACAGTAATGTGATCAAGATCAGTAGGTGTGTGTACCTGTGTTGGTTGGGGTGTTAAAGAAAAACTTGTTTTTGATGATTGTCAATGAATTTTTTTTTACTTTAGTAACCGCTTTAGGTTGGCTGGCCACGTATGCTAAGTAGACATAGGTGTGTGTACTCTGTGGTCTCGGTGGGGTTAAAAAACAAACTTTTTTGATGATTGGTCAAAAAATGTTTTTGACTTTAGTTACCCTTTACGGTCAGGCTGCAACAGTAATAGAGGGGTAGGTCAGTATGGTGTAATCGTAACATGTGCCACATGGGGGTTAAAAAACACAACCTGGTTTTTATTATTAATCAAAACTTAATTTTTTTGACTTTAGTTACCCTTTAAGTATGGCTGCCGACATTATGATAATTAAATCAGTAGGTGTGTGTACCTGGGTCTGGTTTGAGGGGTATGTCGTTTTGTGTTTTACAACCATAAAACTATCTTTTATTGGAGATAAAATCTAAATTATTTTTTTTGACTTTAGTTCCCCTTTAAATATGGCTTCCCATGGGAACGTGGTGGTACCTGGGATCTGGTTTGGGGGGTTGTGGGTATCGACCATGTTTTGATTATGACCATGAAAAAAAAATTTTTGAATATCCACATTTGAGATTGGTTACCATTATAGTCAATGGGAAAAAAAAGTTCGGAATGATGCCGGATAATGACCGTAACGCTTCTGCGGATTCCTTAGCTAGAAGTAGCACACTTCTCCTATTGCCCCGCCACGTCTGTACCAATTTCAGTCTCTAGCTCAAAACTGTGGGAGGAGATACGGTCCAAAAAGCGGAAGAATAAAACGGAAAAGAAAAAGAAGAGAAATAGAAAGAACAGTAATTTGGCTTTTTCAAGCCAAATTAATTATAAGCATCCGTTGTCTGATCAGATTCAGAGTGAAGGGGTGAATGATTTATGACGATCCACAGTCTATTTATTTTAACTACTTTTAGCAGAAATGTGGAAATATATCAAACTGTTTTTTGAGATTTTTGGAGAGGAGACCTGCTTGGATCTACATTCCTTTCCATTTCTGACATTCCTGTCCAATGGGTCGAATCTACTTATTACTGTCTGCTAGCTTGATCATTTATGGTATGTGTGTGGAGTGGGGTTTGTTACTTAGATTTTTTTTACTTAAAGTAATTAGACATGCTGTGTGAAATGATACATTCACGGAATAGAATTTTCTGCTGTAGTGCTCATTGTTTACGAATGAGGACCTTTCAAACTCGGTTGATTTGAATGTGCCAAGAACCTTTTGACAACGTTCATCCGATTTCATTTTATTTTTGTCAAATTGTTCAACATCACTTTGCATTTCAAAATTGTATTTTAATACGAGTAAATCTATTTGGCACTATCCGAAGAGCCTAGTTTCTTCTTAAAAAACACTCACACCAAATTTATATGGTCCCCAAAAACGAACCCCCTACCCCCTAAAAAAATCACACAAAAACTCGAGTTTCACTTCAAGCCTTAATACTATGCTGATTTCTTCAAGTCAAGAGTGCTCGTTCTTTTATCTAAAGGAATGTAGGAACAATAATTCCTCACTTTACATATAAAACTAATGGGGGTTATAAATTCCTTTTAAGTTCCAATGATTGGAAAGAATTTGGGAGCGAGTATAAGATGAATGATATTGTCTTACAGATATCCTTACAGATAATTATTGTCACTGGCTTCTGTGCAAAGGTTTAATGTGTTGATGCGGGGTTGAAGCACAAGCAACTATATTACAGATAATTTGATCCTTTTCAATCGTATTATTACTTAGTTTCCCTGGTGATTGAGGTGAGTAGGTGTCATTAATAGGTAGATATTTTTAGTTGTCATTGAAGAATTTTGCTTCCTTTTGCTAGTATTTATTGGTTTCATGCGTTTTGTAGGAAATGAAGGGACATTGGGTTAGGAAAGGTTTGTTTACAGTGAGAACGGTGATACTGTGGAACGTCTTCCAGCAGATGTGGTAACGCAATTTCACTGATAGCTTTAAAGTGGCTAGATAATACTACAATACTGTAGTTGTGGTTATTAAGGATTACTATATATATTGAGAATTACTAGTATTTAATACAATAAACAGTAGTTTCTGGTTGGTACAAGGATACTATATATATTGAGAATTACTGGTATTAATACATATCCGGAGTTATAGTACAGCATACTATATTAATATTGAAGAATTACTGTATTAATACATATACTGTAGTTCTGGTTGGTACAGGGATCTAATAATACTATTGAGAATTACTGGTATTAATACATATACTGTAGTTTCTGTTGGTATAGGGATACATATAATATTGAATTACTGGTATTAATACATATACTGTAGTTCTGGTTGGTACAGTAATTCGCTATAATACTGTTGAGAATAACTGGTATTATACATATACTGTATTTCTGGTGGTTAGGTCTAGATAATATTGAGAATAACTGGATTATACATATATTGTAGCTCTGTTGATCAGTGTTCATATACTGTTGAGAATTACTGGTATATTAATACTATACTGTATTCTGGTTGGTACAGGCTACTATATAATATTGAGAATTACTGGTATGAATACATATACTGTAGTTCTGGTTGGTACAGGATACTATAATCTGTTGAGAATTAACTGGTATTCATACATATACTTGTATCTTGGTTGGTACCGGGATACTATAAACATTGAGATTTACTGGTATTAATACATATACTGTAGTTTCTGGTTGGTACAGGGATATTATATTACTATTGAGAATTATGGTATTAATACATACCACTGTAGTTCTGGTTGGTACAAGGATACTATATAATATTGAGAATACTGGTATATAGATATTTTAGTTCTGGTTGGTACAGTATACTATTATAATATTGAGAATTACTGGTATTAATACATATCTGTGTAGGTCTGGTTGTCAGTGATCCCTATATACTGCTGAAAATTACTGGTATTAATCATACGTATCTGTAGCTCTGGTTGTTACACGGATTACTCCTATAATATTGATAATTACTGTATAATCCATAACTGTGGTCGGTTGGTACAAGGGATTTTATCTAAATTGAATCACGGTATTCATATATACTGTTGTTCTGGTTGGTACAGGGATCTATTAATATTGAGAATTACTGGTATTAATACATATTCTGTAGTTCTTGTTGGTACAGATGATAACTATATAATATGGAGAATTATGGTATTAATATCTATACTGAGGAGCCCTTTTACCCCCATTCCTCCCGCTATCTTCTGAATACATCATCTCACCGTGGATCTTGTGTATAATTCTTTGGCCTATAGATGGCTTCTCCCCTGCCTACCCCTATACCGGCGAGTTTTTTCTTAAAAAACATCCAAACGCTATTACATATCTTCGTTCCCACATAGATCTCCATTGCGGTGCCCTGACTGTGATCTGACTGCCTCTCAGCTACAATTACAGATGCAGCTGCCGGTCTGGCCTTTTGCTTGTAAGCAGAGAGAGCGTGGAACAGATGCCGTGGGAGAGAAGGGTGCTGTAATAGCGATCAGGTTTTTCTTTTTAAGATATCTCTTTAATCTTTAAAAAAAGGATATATCTATATATATCGCTTGGGGGTGGGCAGGGGATCTATCATATCAACTTATCAACTTCAATTTTAAGATGCCCTTTAAAGAACGATGTGAAGATTCCAACACAATCCGTTTGGTTATATTATCAACGATGCACAATTGATTGACCATACCAACAATTATCAGCCAAGACAACATTCACATACGTTGAGTTGGAATCTTGTGTCTGTATTTAAATAAGACTTCCCACAGATTTTTTGCAATTCCTATAAAGAACAATGATCTGGGCTAAAAGATGAAAGATGATGCTTCACATAATAACAACTATTTTTTAAATAGCTTATAACCCCACCCTTGTGGTATGACCTATTTTCATAATTTATTTAAGTTCTTTTACCCCATCACCACGTGGTATGACTTTTGTGAATCTTTCCCCTTGAAAATAAAACAGGTAACTTTTAAAGACGCTGAAGTTATTTGTGCTGATATAAAGACTGTACATGAAAAAATGAGCAATCAGATATCTCATCTGTCACATTTTTAGAGCGAGTCTAATTTAAAAAAATCTGACAGGGATCGGTCATGCCAGAAAGAGGACGCGACTGTCCAGTTTTAACCGATCAAGCATGTTTGGAAGTTATTAAATTTCATAGACTCTATTGAGGAAAGTTTCCAAAGTCTGGGCCACTTTCTTAGCTGTAAATTGCTAGTGAAAAGAAAAGAGCTTAACAAGAGGTCCCTACCTTAACCTCCGGACAGCTCGGATCTGACTTTCTTCTCATTTTCATTGGTTTCTAGCACATTGCATTCCTATTGGAAACCAGGGATGAGGTCTTCAAATCAGCTGTCACTTTCTAAGTGTATTTTGCTATACATAACAAAAATGTTGTCTTTTTCCATTGTATCTTGCATAGCTAATATATAATTAAAGGAGGGGGGAATTTTTTTCCTTTTGTTTTTGTTACCTGAATATCGCAATTTAAAACCCCCCCCAAAAGCCTTATTTTGACATCTCTCTATACTTTCATCCCACATTTCCATCCCCCCACGCATTTTTCTCAATCAGTCTTTCACAATGCTCGTAGATTTGCAGTAAGGACATGTATCGTGCTGAGCACAACCTCTCCCGAGAAATTGGCAAATTGCACAGTACAAGCACATCTTTGTGGGATGTTTGTAAACTGGCACAGGGGGAAAACACAGTTTGTAGGCAGACTGATGGGATACACGCATACAAGCTTTATGCTATCAAGTATTTGTTTTTCCAAATAATAAATGGGTCCACTCTTGCATGAGACCATAAATAAGAAACCCACACAAAATTAGGTTTGAAAGTACACGCCCTAAATGAAAATTATATGTAGGTTAAACGTCCTTCCAACCCCAAATATACAATGTCGGAAACCTGAAATCCTGCACAATGTCCTATTGCCCCTGTTTCTTCTTCTCCGTGTTCTTTCAGTTAGCAAATGTCAATCATGAATTTGACAGTTTGACTCCAATGACGTCCATTCAGTCCAATGACTGAATGCTAATCCCCTAGCTACCTCCTCTAAGCATGCCCAAGCTCATAACCAGCTCACTTAATTTGCTAAAGGGGCCGTTAACAAATCACAACATTTAACACACACTAACCCTAGTTTCCATAAAGCATCTAGTAGCTATCATGGCATACCCTTATAATCCCAGAGACAAGGTAGGAATACATTATATCAATATATTTTAAAGTGTATTTTCTATCTACAAAGATGTCATAATGAGAGTGGGAGTCTTCCTTTAAAAGCCGAACATCTAATTACTGTGCTTCTCCTGTACATGAATTAGCAGGATCATTGGATGTAGAATAAATCTTAGGCTGGGTACACAAGGGATGACATTTTCCCAACTGACCAAAATGTCAGGCCTTCCAGGCCTGCCAGGCCTTCTGAGTGCTTCAGCTCTATTTTAATAAGAAAGGCCTAGGACACTAACCTGGCAGATTAAAATTGTATGTGCGTACAATATTTCGTTGAGGGGATACCTGCCACAGGTACTTTTCATTTCTAATAATTATATTTTTTACAGTATAGTTTGTCCTTTAACAATGCAAAGAAAAGTCAGTAAGATTTAAAGAGAACTGAACATCTAATGATAATCTGAACACTGCCTTTTGCTATCTCTTAAATGTGGGGAGACTTACTCTGCATCCGCATTATAATTATCAGATCGATTTTTCATGTCAAACCAGCAGCAGGAATGGTTGGATAAGACACCCAAGCTGTTTGATAAATGAAGGCTTTTTTACAATCACTACATCAATGACATTTTATGGAACCTGTAAAATTATGGACAGGCCACAAATTTACTGCATGCCATAAGAAGTAGCACATGCACAGAGTTTTAATGTCCTTCAGCACTATGAGCGAGATGTTGTCTCCACATTGTCATTAATCCACCATATTTCACTGCTAAGGTTTTGTCTTCTTGTAGAAAAATCCTTCCTGCTGAGATTTGATACTGTATATCTGTTCTAGTCCACCCTCTCCGTTAACTGCTTTTGAGGAGTTTATAAATCTGATTTCATCATAAAAAATGACTTTTTGAAATGTATTTCAGTGCAACTTGGATATCTTTATCATTCTTTCAATATATCTGTGGATTCAGTTAGATCAACTGGACTTGAAGTTTAGTTCTTGAGATGTTCGCTAGTCATCCGACTGGCTTTCTCAATTCAGAATGACTTGTACAAAAGATCTGCTGCCAATAAATACCCTGAAAGTGTTTGACACCAATTGTCTTCCATGTACAATGCGTTTTGACACCTTAAGCCTCATCAAAACGTCTGATAGGACAAACGAGGAAATAATGCCGAGCGCATGCACATGCACGCCGAATGGGCGTTTTGGATGATAACTGTAGGTGTGTATGCGTTTGCTTGGGCTCATTCGTCAATCCGCCATGGCGGATCAACAAACGTCGCTTGAGTGAACACATACACACAGTGTCGTCAGTTTTGATAACCCTCTTAGCCAAATGCAACAAAGACCTTGCATTCAGTTTGGGTCCTGACACCTGGCTGCCATATGCTGATTGGGACACATGTCTGTATTTATTGCCTTCAGTCTTGTACACGTCATTCCGATAGAGATGTCCGAAAATAAGTTTCGTTCAGTTTTCGGATTTACGTTTCTCGGAAAAACCCGAAGATCTGAAAATCCGAAATGGGAATGTACTTTCGAGGGTTCAGACTGCATTTTCTACTTTACCGAATGTACGAGGTTGTTTTTCAGTAACCCCGAAAATTTTCTTGAACTTTGATACACTCTAAAAATACAATCGGAAACTTCTTTCGAGTTAGTTTATCGAACGTTCAAAGTTACTGAAAAATAAACCCGTACATTCGTAACCCTCGAAAATCGGTCCGAAGTCCAAATGATTTTGTCCGGTTTTAGAAGGCCATTCGGATTTTGAACCGGGGATTCCATGTCAGATCCAATTCCGAGTCAGACCATCCCATATCTATTTTGAATTGAGAAATCCGTTCGGATGACATTCTTGTCTTCAAGAACAAAACTTCCAGGTGATATTACCAATACCACAGATATACCATATCCTGACCTGGAATGAATGAGAACCCTTCACAAGTATTTCTTCCCCAGTAGCTGGTTAAAATGAGTAACCTGCTATATGGAAATGTAAACAATATTTAAATTGCTAAAAAAATAAAATTGGGCCTTGTTTTCAAAAGTGGTGCAAGATTTTGCCTGCTTCTCAATTTGCAGTAGCCATCAGATGTTACCAAATGTATTCTTCCAGTAGAAGACCAGTAAAAGCTATCATCTGATTGGTTTGTGGCAATAACACCTCGGTACCTCTCATTAGGCCGGGGCCCAACTAAGATCACAGAAGAATGGAAAAACCTATGTACGTAACACTGGCCTTCAATATTGTAAATGTTATTGCAGTTTTTAATTCTTAAAGGCTGAGGCCACACTATAATGGAAAGTGCTACCGATCCGCTTAATAGTGCGCAATCAGAGCGTATATGTCCCCAAAAAATAGTGATCCCATGTGCTCCGAAAACGAATCACAGAGCAGTGCACACAATGTGGCCATCCATATTGCCATGCCATGTGCTGCGATTCTCACAAGCAAACCTAATATATCGTTAGCGCGTGAGTAATTGTTCTGGTGTGGCCTAGCCCTAAATCACACCACTGATTCGGCAGCTGTATGAGTATCATCAGTCATTTTATTCTTACTGCTCAACCTTGTTTAAGGAGGTCATTGTCAGGTAAGCCATTGGTTACCATATCTAATTATATTTGTAAAACCTGATTGACTCCAGTATAAACCGAGGGTAGAAATTATGACCACTACTGCCTTCTGATTCTGTATTATTTTAGGCTTTGGTTGCCCTTTAAATGGCAGCGGAATTCCCATACAGTATATCCATAGAGTAATAACCAATCCAGTATGGCTATTACGGTATGGACTACTGTTGGGAAATCTGCTGTCCATTTAAAGGGTAACTAAACCCTCAAAACAATACATAATCAGAAGCATTCTTAGTATCATCCTCCTGAATCTGTATTATTTTAAGGCATTAGTTGCCCTTTAAATGAAGAGGAATCCCACACAGTAGCCCCCCAATTCCTTGCCCCTCCAATGTATGGAAACTACACACCACAGCATGCTGGAAGTTATAAAGGGCGATGCACAAGCGCCGCTATCGGCACCCCGGAGCAAACAGCCCGCCATGTTAGATGCCACATCAGCACTCGGAATATTGCTACCTGGCGCTGTTTCTATTCCGGCAACGTATTAGCCAGCTTTGCGTAGCCACCTTACACACTCAAAGGAGTTTAAGCCACACTAACCAATATAACATCAGCTACCATGACTTAAACTCCAAAACAGGATCGGTGCGCCCTTTGGTGCATCGCCCTGATAGTTTCCAACATCTGCAGGGCAAGCACTGCACCCCCCACCCACCCCTGCCCTAGAGCCCCCCAGTGGAGTGTGAGGACTTGCCTTTATGTTTTCAGCAATCCAGCTGTTGTGGTCGGTCCCTCTGCAATCCGTCCCCGCATTCACTGTTCAGCGCACAGATGAGACCACGCAGAGTGTGATGTGAGCTGCCAGAACAGTGGACGCGAAGCGAGTGGCAGCCGGATTACAGTTAGTGACCTGAGTATAAGTCAAGGTTTTTTTTAAAGCCTTAAAACCTTGACTTATACTCGAGTATATACGGAATTACACTGGAATAAAATCCTAGACAAAGGCCTTCATTTACACAGAGCTGCAGTGCTCTGGGTTAAAGTCTGCTAATTGGATCATGCTAACCGATTCAATATCCCCTTTGTTGTGTCCGGCTGCCTTGGTACTACCAAAGACACCCACTAGCTTGCGCAAGGAATTCAATAATGGGTTGTGCTCAATTTAGCTTTGTAACATTTTAATACCAGTTACTAGATGTCATTAAAGGGCAAGCCCAAATTTAAATTTCCTCCAGAGTGATGCTGCTCTGATTAAATCTCCCGCAAAGCTACATCACTGACCTAGTCCCTCGGCGAACAATGATTACATCACTGGATCGTGGTCCATAAGTAGCGTGCCTTGGCCACATTATATCTTCCTGTAGTTTTCGTACTATTCAAGGATGCTCAATCACAAAAAAGCAAAGCCTTGATTTGTGTCGTAGTATAGGAAACTTAGCGAGACTTACCTCCCTCTGCAGTGCAGATGAAGACTATTATCACTGAACGGTCCATCTCCTTTATTATTATACTCCAACTTTAACTTCAAAGGAGTTAGTGGTGGCGTACTTTCATCTCGATAGATAAATTTAGAAGCGTCGACGAGGTCACCATTTTCTCTTTCCAGCCTCTTGTATCATTTGGCCTAAAAGCCACAATGTAGCCAATCCTTCACCGTTCTGGAATTCTTCTGAAACCGGCTGTGGAAAAAAACACATCTTCTGTTTAGAAGACTCACTGTATGTTCCGAAAGTCGGAAAATTTTTTTTAGTATTAAACGGCAGTTGGGAGTGGAAAGCATAGGATCATTATATGAAAAGCGTTTGCCGCTTAGAAAGGGGAGGCAGGATGGGATCTGGAGGGAGGGGGGGGGGAAAGGGCTCCCCTGCGCATGTCACCATCCTGCGGAGACATCACAGAAGGCAGAGATGTTTGGACAGGAAGACAGACACTACTCTTCAGTTTCCTGGACTTTGGACAAGGACTACAAGAGAACCATAGAGCAGAAATGCAAGTAATGATTTTTTTCAAACTATACAGAGGAGCCAGCACTGGAGCCAATTTTTTTATATTAGGGAGTGACATGCACTTTAAGGCAGGTCTGCTTAACCGTTAACCATATGGAGGGAAGATGTATTCTATTCATGATTCTATTTATTATCCTACTTTACCGATCACTGCAAGAAAACTCAGGGGAAACCTTTCTCTCTAACACTTAGCAGACTGCCTCAAAGCATTTTTATTCATGCAGTATGCCTTAAGATTGTGGGAAATCTGAATTCCCAAAGGAAACACCGCAAATACGGCCTCAGTAGATGTAGTAACAAGTGGTTTATCTTGGGGGTACTGTCTAGGGTAAGGTCTACAAACTAAATTGGTGCTAAATATAGCTTAATTCTAGGATTCATCCTTATATTTAAAGGGGAACTGTGGTCGCCATACAAGTAGATCAAAGGATTATTGTCTATAGCTGCAGTCCATTTAGAGTAACAGCCTGCAATGGAAGCCCTGATAGCTACTAATTTTAGCATAACCCTTTTTAAAAAAAAAAAAAAATTGCACAAAACACAGGCACGTGTAAAATACTATGCATGCTTCTTGCTCTGCCTGACACTAGCATTGAGACTACATTTCCACTTTAACAATAGGGGGGAGGCATGCATACTTTAACCCTATTCAGGGTTCTCTACTTGCCAAAGCAATGGCATTAAAAGATAATTTCCTTTGGAATAGTTAATTCTGATCCCAACAAACCATCAAGAACTATCAGTTATTACATTCCATTAGATCTTTAATCTCCGCAGCTTCCAGTTGTGCATTAAAATCGGAATTCCGAACAGATGACATATTAGCAGAAAATTGATGTACGGATGATATCAGATGAAAAAGAAATTGATTTAGGGAATAAGATCACTGAAAAATATGTATTTTTTATCTCTTCATCTAAGGAGCTGGATATGAAATGCATGTGACTAACATAAAATTATTACAGGATTAAAGAGTTCTATAAATAATACCAATCAGTAGGGTAACTGCTGGAATCTGATAGCTTCTAGGAGAAAAAAAGTCCTAACAGTTCACACACTGCAAATCATTTCATTTATTTTTCCGACAGGCAGATCTTGTACAATAGGATTGGAGCTACGTACATATTCAGACCACAACGCCTAGTAGACTAGGAGACATATAAAAAGCACTGTGCTAGATTGCTCTAGCTTGTTCTCCTAATACAGGAATGTGCACCCATAGACGACAGCTTTCTGCCCTGAGTCTATTCTTCAAACTGATTAATAGAAGCATCACCCTATGCAACACTAGTTGACTACTTGCAACCAGATGCATCCTAATGTACAACAGAATGGATTGGGGTCGTCGTTTTTTTCACCAAGTCTTACCTCCCATGTTATCACCAGCTCATGTCCCGCCCACTTCCACCACTTACATTGGCTGGAGGTGTCTTGGGAACTGGGAATAAAATAGAAACAATTAGTATTTTTTAATAGTGAGAGTATGTCTCATTACCTTTAGGCAGATTTCAATATTACGCTTAAGGAGACCCAAAGTAAAATGTAACAAGCCACATGGATTATACATCCTAACTATAGTAGCTTTCACTCTTCATAATTTATGGCAGCATTTTTCCAACCCTCTTTTGGTTTTCTGACTGTTAGATTTGGTTACAGAGAGAGCATGGGGAGGTCACCAAGTAGTTGAAATCTCTGGCATGGGAGGGGACTAGAGAATTTACTGAGCAAGTGCAACAATGTATCTGGGTCATTGACCCACTCTATCTCAACTACAACCTGAAAATGAAACCAGATGATTCAGGTACAATGCTGAGATTCCACAGCCTGTTTGATAGGAATTTGGAGTAAAGTCCGGTTCCAAAGCTCTGGCTGAACTCTCGGATTGACACATTGCGGACTTTATTATTATGTTATTATTGTGGTATTTATATAGCGCCAACATCTTACGTGGCGCTTTACGTAGAATTAATATACTTAAAGGGGAACTGTGGTCCAAAAATTACTTTAGGTAAATTGATAGGAATTGCTCCCCTGAGAATTTTTTGCAATTTATTTCCATTGTTTATTTTGCACAGTTTTGAAGATATTTACATTTTTGTGTGTGATATGGCAGCAGCATCACCAGGTCCCCTGCCTTCCTGCTTCCTGCAGTCAATCTGTCCTGTATCTCTTCCTCCCCTTTGCAGCCCCCTGGCCCCTCCCACTCATGGACCCCATGGTCCCTCCAGTTGCAGACCCCCCATAACCCATTATCTAACAGCCCATAGGCTTTACCCCCTCATGGGTGCCTGGCCCCCCACTCGTGGGTGCCGTGGGTTTACCAGACCCCCCCTACCTCTCCTGTCAGGACTCACACAGCAGAAAGGAGGAGGGACTTCCTGTCTCCCTCACACACTGAGGAGTCTGAGGCTGTGCTTGCCAGTGGCATGTGCAGGAGAAGCCTCAGGAATGTCACAAAGTCAGCCCCACCCATTAACTTTCTGGTCAGTCATTTCTTTATATCTTGGGCTGTGGAGCACGTAGAGAGGTGGTTGATGGCTCTTTTAAAGGTAGGAAACTGGCCTTTCATTTAAACTTAACTTGTTTGGAGACCACAGTTCCCCTATAAGGAAAACATACATGTTATTATCGTAATAATGAAATACGAAATAGAATATTCCATAATGATCAAATTTTTAAATTGAATATTCAAGATTATTGAATATACAGCTGATTTAGAGAAATATCTGATACATGAAACCTCAATTCCAATATGGGGAAAAGTACATACAGAAGCCCTCGATTGGAATATTCAAATTATTATATGTGATGTGGAAACTCGAATACGCTTGCGCGTGAAGGAAGTTCTTTTTTTAAATACATTTTTTGTTATATGTACGTTTTCCCCTAGACCATTTCCCGGGTCCCTGAGCCATTTACACTAACATACTATTGCTATTTATACCTTAAATTAAAAGAACTTTTGGATTTTTTTTTTTTTTACTCCCATTAACTTTCATGGTCCGTTTCTGGATTTTTCCGAAAATCCATTTTCGGAACGGAACTCTCCAGTTTTAGGAATTATAGAATTCATAAATGATCATTTATATTAGAATATAATATAGTTTAGTTCTTCTGAAAGATCGTAATACATGCTGCAATGCTGATTAGAACAGGAAAGGGTTGAACTTATATTTTTATCTTCTATTGTATGTAACTATTCCTGCTTATTGCACAGGAGAGAACGGATAATGCGGACCGTTTTAATGAATCACATAGAATGTGTTCTGAAAGCTACAGAAGGAAGAAATATAATCATTATCCTGTAGAATGGGTTATTTTTGTCCACTTGACTTTCCATTCATTTGCAGTAAAACTTTGCAGACATTTCCACGCAGTCCTACCTGCAATTATACAACTGTTCTAGTTGACTCTTTTTTCTCTTTGAGAATGAAGCTAATTAGCTTTATCGTTTGATAGGATCTCATTGGTTTCACAATTTGATGACCAGCTGAAAGTAACACTTTAATTAGATTCTAGCACAGGTGACACTTTATGTCATCTATTGCTGTTAATTTTTCCGTTTTACAACCGTTCAGCGTGATAAATTCACTAAAACACATCAGAAGTTCCCTATATTTATACCATTTAGTCAAGTCTCCTTAATCGTTCCCCTGGTTCTGTTTAGTTTCTTTTGAAAATTGCTTGCTTGCTCTACTTTTATATGAAACAAATGGCATAATTCATTCATGTATTACAGCCAAGCAATATGATAAAGGTTTGGTTTATTGTCTTTTTTCATTTTTAAAGTAAAACTGGAAATAGACACTTAAGAAATAAACCTTTGTCATGATGACCTCCTAGTATGGTCATTTCCTGTCTATCTGACTGTCTGAATGGGCCATACCAACCTGCATGGGGAATCAGCTTTGGGAAATAAGGTGGATTGCATTAGAGAAATCTACACTTGCACTTGAAGTTATGGTTTGATGAAACTTCTTTTGGCAGCAGAATCTAGACAGTTTTGGGATGAAAATGTGATGGTAGTTTTAAAACTGACAATAGTTCCTCATTGAAATACACCTAATTTGCCAATTTCCCAAAGTGCATTTCTTATGCAGGTACAGTGTGGTAATGTCCATTTCACTTGCGTCAGATGGGTATAATTTAGTCCCAAAAACAGTTTTGAAAAAAGTAAGCCAATGTCTAGAATGTATTTGTCCATAAGTTAACTTTCCCTGTTACAACTAGAGAGGATCGGAACTGGCAAGTACCATTCCGACAGCAGTTCTGTGGAGCTTATTTAACTTCTGTAAATCTCATTCAAACCAAATTGAATCAAATTTTTGATAATATTTTTAAACAGAATTCCTTTAATCGAATGGAATATTTTCGATTTGCAAATAGTTATTTTCATAAATTTCCTTTTTGAGAGGTTTGAAAATTTGGAAAAATCTGTCAGATCCATGGATTTTTGAAACCGGCAGTTCCAATTTAAAACCAGGTTTGTTCTGAAACTGGGAATAATCACTAGTAACAAACCTAATCCTGTCCAAGCTCCTCATGGATCTTCCCACCACTTCCTTGAAGAAGCATGTCAGATGCCTAAATCAGATTTTACATATGTAACACCTTTCTATTTTTAAGAAAAATGATGGAAACAACAAAAAAAAAGACATACTCAGGTAGTAGACTATGTTGTATTGTTTCATAGTAACTAGGGGATTTGAACTTGTGACTTCTTGGGCTGTGTGGTGCACCACCAGCAACTCAACAATAAGCATAGGTATATTTAAAGACTTTTAGGGCGATGTACGGAGAGCCATTATAACTTTTTCCTTCTTAAAGCCACGTTAACCCATGTACCAAGGGTTAGCTGACTTTAAGAGGTTGCAGTGTGCAATCGCCACAAGCTATGTTCCAAGCTGATAACGGCTCTTTAAGACAAACACTTTAATGGTGTTAAAGTTTCAGAATGGGAAACCCCTTCGCTATGCACTGAGAGCCGTTATCGCTAGTGCATTGCCTAGTGGAGGCAACAGAGAGCGATAGCGCTCTCGGTATGCCCTATTTATCTCTAAATGTACTATTGTACTTGCAAGACATGAAGCCTTCTGTGTTACAGAATCTACTACTACTTACATGTACTAAATGCAACTTACTAGAAAAGAAAAGCTTTCACATTAGGATTTAATAAATCTTTTGTGTATTTTCACAAGATACAAGTTAATTTCCTGGTACTGATCAACACCCCCCCCCCCCCCACACACACACACCACCCCACCACCCCATCTTCATATTGAATTCTGCTATCAGCAGTGAACTCTCGAGACCAGAACCTATCACATAACCACGTTCACATAACCAGAAAAGTTCTTATTGATGATTGAAGTCTATGAAATATTTTCCCTTGAGGTCAGGCAATTTTCAACTTTACACCAGGCCATCAAGATTGTATTATTCAGCTATGAGTACAATTTATTGCTAAATTCATATAGTCATAAACATTCATATTGACATAGAATTATTATAGCCAAGCCATCTGCATATTAATTGTTGGTAATGAGAAACATAAATTCAACAATTGATTTGTAATGGCGAGATAAATGACACCACAATTCATTTCACACAGGCTTGTCCTGACAGCTTGAAACAACGTACAGATGGCAATGGCAAATAAATGTGTAGAACTGACAAAATACAGTCAGTTTATGGTTTAAAATTTGAATTATATTGACTGTTTCTATTAAAACACAAAAAATATTAACATCTTAGTCTTGTTCACAAGCCTCCAGAAGATAGTTTTATGTTTAACTCTCCCGAGTAAAAGGGCAACTGTATAGTTCCCACCCACCCCATCCCACTTAGGCCTCACCCATGGATTATCTATATGCCTGCAATATTTCTCTTAAGTTCTGTCGTGATCCTTTTGCTCCACATCACAGCTTGTGTCTGGGATCTGACGTAGCCTAGAAGGATGACCTAAGGTTTTGGTCCTCACCCTGTTTACTTTATTGGTTTTTATTTTGAGGGTTTTGATGGAGACTATACAGTTGTTGCCTTTTAAATGTTCTTTTTTATAATATATATATTATATATATAATATATATATATATATTTTTTTTTTTTTTTAAATAAATCCTATATAATAAGGCCTAACTTGGCGTCCATACTGTGGTCTGTGTGTGTGTGTCACCACTAGAGGGAAGTCTGTGCAGTCTATGCAGTTCCTATTGACTCACCACTAGAGGGAGAAACACAGAAAACACATGGAGCCAGAACACAGCAATTAACAGACCGCAGGTAAGGTTGCAAGGGAAGGGGGGGGGCTAAATTTGGGACAGAGGGGGGTCCCCTGGATTTGGGACAGGGGGGCTGGATTAGGGACGAAAGGGGGATGGATTAGGGGCAGGGGAGCTGGATTGGGGACAGAGGGGGTAACCCTGTAATGGGACAGAGGGGTGACCCTGTATTTGGGATAGAGGGGGGTGTTATTGGGACAAAGGGGTGACCCTGGATTGGACAGAGAGTGACCCTGGATTTGGGACAGAGGGGGGCCTGTATATGGGACAGAAGGGGCATGGATTTGGGACAGAGGGGGGCTTAATTGGGACAGAAGGGGACTCAGGATTTGGGACATGGAGGAGGGCTATGGCCTTGGAACAAAGGACTTGCTTAGCCAGAGCAGCTATTTCAGTTTTTTAATAATAATATTTGTTTAAAGTTTCCAGTCTTTTAATGCTTCCAGTACTGTGATACTTTAAATAAAACCAACGGTTTTATTTTAACTGATAATCTTTTAAGAGCTTTGTCAAAGCATCCTGTGGAACCATACTGCCTCTGAAGAGGGTAGAACTCTTGAAAGCTTGAAAGGCTTTATAATGTATCTATGTTATACTATATATATACAGTAATAGTTATTTTTTTGGCAGAAAATACTATCTGTGATTGCAGTTCCTTTCTGCCCTTGATAATCCCCTGTGAAGGGAGGTTGGGACATTGATAGGGCAGACTTCTGAAGAAACACTGTCATTTCAAGAACTATTGTTGATTTTAGATGTGTGCTTTATTTGCAGGTGAATCAGGATTTTTAACATTTCTAGTTATTATTCCTTATAATAGTTAAAGTGGCGCTAGCCGTTCGCGCCAGTTAGCATTCTTTAACTCCATATTAGCGCCATATGCGCGGGTTACGCAATGACACCCGCACATCCGATGCTCGTGATTCACATGGCGTGTGCGCTACTTTTAGTGCTGAATTTTAACGTCAGCTAATATGACAGTGAAATGTGCAGATAATAATTTATGTTTCTGGTGTCTATTAATCTGGTATCAATGTATCTGGCATCTATCTACCTGGTGTCTATGTACCAGGTGGCCATGTACCTGGTCTCCAAGTATCTGGTGTATATTTATCTGGTGTCTTGTACAGTACCTGTGTCTAGTATTTAGGTGTCTATGTATCTGGTGTCTACAGTATTATCGGGTGTCTACAGTATGTATCTGTTGTCTATGTATCTGGTGTCCATGTATCTGTGTCTATGTATTGTGTCGGTATCGGGTGTCTATTATGTATCGGTGTCTATGTATCTGGTGTCCATGTATCTGGTGTCATGTATCTGGGGTCTATTGTATTTTGTGTCTATGTATTTGGTGTCTATGTTTGTGTATCTAGTATTTCACTTAAAAAAAAGGCATATAAATAAATAATTAGCGATAAATACATCAATGGTTAACAATATGTCTATTTATAAGTGCTGGGCCTTTAAAAACAATAAAGTCTTTATCCAGAAGAGCCTGAATGAAAGTGATTGGATGGGTTATTACAGGAATATAATCCAAGGCTTCTTTTAAATGGTGATAAAGTCATTTAGCATGTTAAATGATCTACCTGCTTTTGCTGAGGACTTAAAATGTGACCACACAACAAGAAGGGAAATAATCTATCCGTAAGTGCAACTAATTGGGTCAAGGTAAACTAGGAGGTCAATGCCGTTCCTCATAATAGACCAACAAGCAGCATTAACCAATCAAATCCCAACAACCTACAAAGAGCCAATCAAAACAACGTAATGTGGGTGATATTTTAGTCACTGTTCAGATTTAGTACTTTTCTTTATCAAATAACATCCAGTTTGAACCTTCACAAAAAATTACGAGTCACAAACCAATGTGTAAATCTAATAAGCAAATGTATATTTAAACAAAGTCGTTAAAAACGTTTCTCTTTCCTAGAGAATTGCACATGAACAAGAGAGGATAGATAAAATTTATGCAATTAAATGGTGTATATACAGCCAGAGATCTGAATAAAAACCAGTCGACTACAAAGCTACGGTATATTATTGCTGAAACATCAGAATAGTCTGTTGCTCCCTTTCTGTGCATGAAAAGATGTTTCAAAGGAGGGGCAATTAGTCCTGAGTGAAGACAATGATCCATTGTGTTTTGTCAGTAACATAAGATATAAATCCGTTTTCAACTGTTTTCGTAGTTATAACTTTAGTTTGGATTCAGACAAAGGAAATGGAATCACATTTTATTACATTAAGGAACAGAGCAAAACAGACTTAACAACCTAAGATAGGGCTACATTTCAGCATTACCTAAAAGCTGCTGGATTACCATCTCTGAATACCTGCAAACAATTTAAAAAATGCTGCATTTTCTACGTATTGAGAAATGGATAGTTCTTAAAATGGGTATCCGTGATGGGATCCATCCTTTCGACATTTGCGCCCGGTCGGCTAGGACAAGGACTGTCAGTTGCAACCATCCAATATTTTGGGCCATCGACCCATACACTGAAATTTCTAAAATATTGGCTGGTGTGTACCCAACATTGGAAGTACAGCTTAGAACATTAACCCCTATGGTTCACCACCTTTTTATTCTACAGTAAGCAGTTTAGGTCAGGAATGGAAATAAAAAAGCTAAAAAAAAAAACAACAAAATTTCCTTCAGGTCCAGGGATCTGGTTTGGAATTAGGACCCAATGATTGTCCATAACTAGGTATGCTGTCCGTAGAAAACCCTTAACATAATCCCCTTACTTCCTTACTAGGTCTGCTGTTTCATAGAAACAACCCTTAATTAATACCTCCTTACTGTCCATAACTAGGTATGCTGTCCGTAGAAACACCCTTAACGTAATACCTCCTTACTGTCCATAACTAGGTATGCTGTCCTTAGAAAAACCCTTAACATAATACCTCCTTACACCATAACTAGGTATGCTGTTCATAGAAACAACCCTTAACATAATACCTCCTTACAGCCCCATAACTAGGTATGCTGTCCTAGAAAAAACCCTTAACATAATACCTCCTTACTGCCCATAACTAGGTATGCTGTTCATAGAAACAACCCTTAACATAATACCTCCTTACAGCCCATAACTAGGTATGCTGTCCGTAGAAAAACCCTTAATAATACCTCCTTACTCCCATAACTAGTATGCTGTCCGTAGAAAAACCCTTAACATAATACCTCCTTACACGCCCATAACTAGGTAGGCTGTCCGTAGAAAACCCTTACATAATACCTCCTTACTGCCCATAACTAGTATGCTTTCCGTAGAAACAACCCTTAATGTATACCTCCTACTGTCCATAACTAGGTATGCTGTCCGTAGAAAACCCTTAACATAATACCTCTCTTACAGCCCATAACTAGGTATGCTGTTCATAGAAACAACCCTTAATGTAATACCTCCTTACTGCCCATAACTAGGTATGCTGTCCGTAGAAAAACCCTTAACAAATACCTCCTTACAGCCATAACTAGTATGCTGTTCATAGAAACACCTTAATGTAATACCTCCTTACTGTCCATAACTAGGTATGCTGTCCGTAGAAAAACCCTTAACATAATACCTCCTTACACCCACTAGGTATGCGGTCCGTAGAAACCCTTAAACATAACCTCCTACAGCCCATAACTAGGTATGCTGTCCGTAGAAAAACCCTTAACATAATACCCCTCCTTACAGCCCATACTAGGTATGCTGTTCATAGAAACAACCTTAATGTAATACCTCCTTACTGTCCATAACTAGGTATGCTGTCCGTAGAAACAACCCTTAACCTATACTACCTCCTACTGTCCATAACTAGGTATCTGTCCTAGAACAACCCTTAACGTAATACCTCCTTCTGTCCATAACTAGGTATGCTGTCCGTAGAAAAACCCTTAACATATACCTCCTTACTGTCCATAACTAGGTATGCTGTCCGTAGAAACAACCCTTAATGATAACCTCCTTACTGTCCATAACTAGTATGCTTCCATAGAACAACCCTTAATGTAATACCTCCTTACTGTCCATATCTAGGTATGCTGTCCGTAGAAACAACCCTAACGTAATACCTCCTTACTGCACATAACTAGGTATGCTGTCCGTAAACAACCCTTAACGTAATACCTCCTTACTGCCCAACTAGGTATGCTGTCCGTAGAACAACCCTTAACGTAATACCTCCTTCCTGCCCATAACTAGGTATGCTGTCCGTAGAAACAACCCTTAACCTGATACCGCCTTACTGCCCATGGTTGCTGTCCGTAGAAACAACCCTTAACCTAATACCTCCTTACTGCCCATAACTAGGTATGCTGTCTGTAGAAACAACCCTTAACCTAATACCTCCTTACTGCCCATAACTAGGTATGCTGTTCGTAAAGAACCCTTAATGTAATACCCCTTACTGCCCATAACTAGGTATGCTGTCCGTAAACACCCCTTAACCTAATACCTCCTTACTGCCCTATACTAGGTATGCTGTCCGTAGAAACAACCCTTAAAGGCCATGTCCACCCCCAAAACTATAATCCCCCCACTACTGGCCCCATCATGTAGTGTAGTTTAATCCTTACCTCAAATCCCAGCTCCATATGGTTCTCCTTTAGTCCCCCCCTCCAAAGTCCCAAAACTGCCCACCAGGAGATAGCAGAGTCCATATAGGACCTGCCTCCTACCTGGCTTCCGGGAGAAGTTTAGCATGCGTACGTGCAGCCCTTCTCCCCCTCCCTCTCCCCCCTCCCTCCTCTCAGGATTCCCTCCCCCTATGTCAAACCCTTAATATATAGGATCCCCCTGTCCCCCCAGCCCCACCGCTATATTTATATTGTTAGAAAGCTCCCGAAACTACTTACCTTCCCTCTTTCCCCCGCCGAATGCACTCAAGGCAGCCGCGTCCGTGATTGGCTGCCGTCAGCCAATCACAGACGCAACTGCCGTCCCGCCCCTCAGCTTGCATTTTCTCGCAAGCAGAGGGCCGGCAGCGCGGCGGAGGAAAGAGGGTAGGTAAGTAGAGTTTGGGGCACTTTCTAAAAATATAATATAGCGGTTGGGGCTGGGGGGACAGGGGGAACCTTATATTAAAAAATCATTTTAGGGTGGACATACACTTTAACGTAATACCTCCTTACTGCCCATAACTAGGTATGCTTGTCTGTAAAACAACCCCTAATGTAATACCTCCTTACTGCCCAACTAGGTATGCTGTCCGTAGAAACAACCCTTATGTATACCTCCTTACTGCCCATAACTAGGTATGCTGTCTGTAGAAACAACCCTTAATGTAATACCTCCTTACTGCCCATAACTAGGTATGCTGTCCGTAGAAACAACCCTTAATGTAATACCTCCTTACTGCCCTAACTAGGTATGCTGTCCGTAGAAAAAACCCTTAATGTAATACCTCCTTACTGCCCATAACTACGTATGCTGTCCGTAGAAACCCCCTTAACGTAATACCTCCTTACTGCCCATAACTAGTTGCTGTCCATAGAAACAACCCATAATGTGATACCTCCTTACTGCCCATAACTAGTATGCTTGTGAAGGTTCTCATTCATCCAGGTCATGGTATATCTGTTGTTTCAATTAGATCAACTGGACTTGAAATGTAGTTCTTGAAGACATTTCGCTAGTCATCCACTGGCTTTCTCAATTCAGAATGACTTGTACAGAATCTGTGGCATTTGTACCCTGGAAAATCCCAATTAGCATATCACAGCCAGTGTTAAGGGTGTGATTGGATAGTGGCTAAGAGGTGTTATAGGAACCCCAGAGTAAGGTGTTAAAACAGCATTGTACATGGCAGACAGTTGATGTCGAACCCCCCCACCTCTATTTAGGCTTGGTTTCTTTATTTTCACATAATGGCCTCCTTAACACCTCTCTTGAACCAGTCACGTTCCTTCGCCAATATGTTACATTACAATCTTCAAAGGTATGTCCTTTATCCTTAGATGCAGTACACGGCTGAGTCATTCTGAATTGAGAAAGCCAGTCGGATGACTAGCGAAACGTCTTCAAGAACTACATTTCAAGTCCAGTTGATCTAATTGAATACAACAGATATGACCATAACTAGGTATGCTGTCCATAGAAACAACCCATAATGTAATACCGCCTTACTGCCCATAACTAGTATGTTACAACAGATATACCATGACCTGGATGAATGAGAACCTTCACAAGCATACTAGTTATGGGCAGTAAGGAGGTATCACATTATGGGTTGTTTCTATGGACAGCATACCTAGTTATGGGCAGTAAGGAGGTATTACGTTAAGGGTTGTTTCTACGGACAGCATACGTAGTTATGGGCAGTAAGGAGGTATTACATTAAGGGGTTTTTCTACTTCAAGTCCAGTTGATCTAATTGAATACAACAGATATACCATGACCTGGATGAATGAGAACCTTCACAAGCATACTAGTTATGGGCAGTAAGGAGGTATCACATTATGGGTTGTTCTATGGACAGCATACCTAGTTATGGGACAGTAAGGAGGTATTACGTTAAGGGTTGTTTCTACGGACAGCATACGTAGTTATGGGCAGTAAGGAGGTATTACATTAAGGGGTTTTTCTACGGACAGCATACCTAGTTATGGGCAGTAAGGAGGTATTACATTAAGGGTTGTTTCTATGGACAGCATACCTAGTTAGGGCAGTAAGGAGGTATTACATTAAGGGTTGTTTCTACAGACAAGCATACCTGTTAGGGCAGTAAGGAGGTATTACATTAAGGGTTGTTTCTACGGACAGCATACCTAGTTATGGGCAGTAAGGAGGTATTACATTAAGGGTTGTTTCTACAGACAGCATACCTAGTTATGGGCAGTAAGGAGGTATTACGTTAAAGTGTATGTCCACCCTAAAAATGATTTTTTAATATAAGATTCCCCCTGTCCCCCCAGCCCCAACCGCTATATTTATATTTTTAGAAAGTGCCCCAAACTCTACTTACCTACCCTCTTTCCTCCGCCGCGCTGCCGGCCCTCTGCTTGCGAGAAAATGCAAGCTGAGGGGCGGGACCGGCAGTTGCGTCTGTGATTGGCTGAGCGGCAGCCAATCACGGACGCGGCTGCCTTGAGTGCATTTCGGCGGGGGAAAGAGGGAAGGTAAGTAAGTTTCGGGAGCTTTCTAAAATAAATATAGCGGTTGGGGCTGGGGGGACAGGGGGAATCCTTATATTAAGGGTTTGACACTAGGGGGAGGGAATCCTGAGAGGGAGGGAGAGGGAGGGGGAGAAGGGCTGCAGTACGCATGCTAAACTTCTCCCGGAGGCCAGGTAGGAGGCAGAGTCCTATATGGACTCTGCTATCCTCCTGGTGGGCAGTTTTTGGGACTTTGGAGGGGGGACTACAGGAGAACCATATGGAGCTGGGATTTGAGGTAAGGATTAAACTACACTACATGATGGGGCCAGTAGTGGGGGGATTATAGTTTTGGGGGTGGACATGGCCTTTAAGGGTGTTTTCTACGGCAGCCTACCTAGTTATGGGCAGTAAGGAGTATTAGGTTAAGGGTTGGTTTCTACGGACAGCATACCTAGTTAGGTATGCTGTCCATAGAAACAACCCATAATGTAATACCGCCTTACTGCCCATAACTAGGTATGATGTCCGTAGAAACAACCCTTAATGTATGTTCTCATTCATCCAGGTCATCGTATATCTGTTATATTCAGTTAGATCAACTGGACTGAAAGTTTCTCTATTCAGAATGACTTGCACAAGAATCTGTTGGCAATTATGTACCCTGGAAAGTCCCAATTAGCATACAACAGCCAGAAAGCATAATTAGGCCTTGCATTCATAATGTCCTTAACACCTGTCTGTGATATGCTAATTGGGACTATCCAGGGTTCATAATTGCCACAGATTCATTGTGAATTGAGAAAGCCAGTGGGATGACTAGCGAAACATCTTCAATAACTAAACTATTAGTCCAATTGATCTAACTGAACACAGCAGATAACCCTTACTGCTCATAACAAGATATGCTTTCCGTATATATTTAATTATAAGTTCTATTCCTTTCTGCTAAATGTTTCTGCCTCCTCCCTTTGCTCAATGAGCTTTTTATAAGCTTGAAAATGTGCAGAGGCGGCATCTGGTGAAACAGCTGGTAATCATTGGTTGTGATGTTAGCAGTCAGCCTTGATTGACTGCATGGAGGGAGGAGCCAGCTTACTTAGAATTGAAGCAATAATTATAGTTAAATATCCGGCTTATAATACATCTAAAAATGAGCTAAAGGGTGGACATTAAATTTTTAAAGCAGCATAATGGCTGAAATTGCATTTACCAGCACCTTGAAAACCTGAATATCCCCCCACTAGAAATGGCCCCTTATTATCCTCATATAATAAACCAGACTCAGTGTTCTTTTCCAGACACAGCTCTGTACAGATACTCACAAAAACATCAATAACGCCAGCAAAAAACTGTAAAACAAATAATTCTCATACACTAAGGTACAATGGAATAAAAGCACAACAGCTGCTACTTTAATACAGGAAGATAACTGAAGCCTCAGAATGATTGCTGTTTGATTCATTAACTTCCCTGGGGAAAAAAAATGATGAATTGCAAATTCTTGTAAGTTTTTCCAGTGGAGCAGTGAACCTTCTGCCTGCATGTTACAAGCTTCGCTGATTAAAGCTTGGTGTATTAACACTTTCAGTACAAATCAATGCCATTCCTTTATATATAAACAACACAACCTTCCCCTTTAAAGTAGAAAATAATTAAACTTTAATCAAGAGAGGGAGCTGGAAAAGTATTCATTGTTCCCTTGGCTAAAAGGAGAATTATACTCCTGCAATAATTGACTGCTTTCTGGCTCCATGCTATCCAATGTAAGAGATGAGGAAATTGTCAGTGACAATGAATGTGGGTGGGCAGACAGTAGTCATGTTACGCTCTCTGCATGATATCATTTTTTTTCCCACTAAAATGGTATGCTGTTGTTTTTTTTTGTCTTTTTCTGGATTAGGAAGTGTTGGTTGTACTTGTGGCTACTGATAATTGTATTGCCTTAGTATGCTTAAATTGGAACTAGAGAGAAATACTTCAACTTGTAGATGTTTTAAATACATTGAATTTAAGACCCTGTTTAATCTGCTAAAGAAAGTTTTAGTAGTCAGTTTTTACCCAGTAGGTAAATGGAAAATTAGAATACTCACATTAAATCCTACATTTAATAGTAACATAGTAATTGAGGTTGAATAAAGACAGTTCATCTAGTCCAACCTATTCACTTTTTTTTTTTAAACCATTCCTACCAGTTGATCCAAAGGAAGGCAAAAAAAACCCAGCTAAAAAAAAAAGGAGAGGGGGGGGGGGGGTGTTGGGAAATTCCTTCCTGACTCCAAACGGCAATCAGAAAGTATGCCTGGATCAACCAGATCTACAGTATATGTATTAATACCAGTAATTCTCAATATTATATAGTATCACTGTACCAACAGAACAACAGTATATGTATTAATACCAGTAATTCTCAATTATATTAGTATCCCTGTACCAACCAAAACTACAGATATGTATTAATACCAGTCATACTCAATTATATAGTATCCCTGTACCAACCAGAACTACAGTACATGTATTAATACCAGTAATTCTCAATATTATTATAGTATCCCTGTACCAACCAGAACTACGATAGTATTAATACCAGTAATTCTCATTATTAATAGTATCCCTGTACCAACCAGAACTACAGTATATGTATTATACCAGTAATTCTCAATATTATATAGTATCCCTGTACCAACCAGATCTAGAGTATATGTATTTTACAAGTAATTCTCAATATTATATAGTATCCTGTACAACCAGAACTACAGTATATGCATTAATACCAGTAATTCTCATAATTTAGTTTTAGAAACTTATCCAGGCCATTTTTAAAGCATTTAATGATTGCCATTACCACATCTGCTGGAAGACAGTTCTACACAGTTTCACCGCTCTCGCTGTAAAGAAACCTTTCCTAACCTGAAGATGATAATCCCTTATAAGGACTAAAGGTGGACACTATGATTGAGTGTTTGATCCACGGACTGTAGGACGGATTAGCTGCCAACATTTTTTCCCTATACACGACCCAACAACCGTACAATTTGAGGATCGTACAATGCATCTATGGCCACTTCATTCTAAATCTTGGGTATTTATGGTGTTTTTTAGTAGAAAGCAATTGGTTTTAGTCAAGAACTCTTAATCACACTCCCTTTGCATAACCCCAACCCTCCCTATATCCTATGGCTAAGAACTCATATTTAAGGGTATGTCCACCCCTCACACAAACTTTTGCATGGGGGGCGGACATACCCTTTAAGAAAATAAAAAGGTATAAGCATTATCTGCAGCTAACAATCCGGCTGCTGTTTGTGCTGTCTGTGTTACTGGGGCAGAATCCCAGTGTTCACTGTTCCCTAGGTAATCGAATGTATTTGTTAAAAGAGAATTAAACATAAATTACAAATAATCCTGAATGGATTCTGCCCAACTTTTTGAGAGAAACCAAGATGGCGATGCACCAACGGCGCACTACTCCTGTTCTGTAGTTAAAGTCATGCTAACTGATGTTATATCGGTTAGCCTGACTTAAAAACCTTCATTGCGGCAGCTGCGTGGCTAACTCGGAAGTAGTTAACCACGCAGCCGCCACAAGCGATGTTATATGCCGAAACCGACAATCTCCTGCAGCAATTTAAATGCGTTAAAAGTGCTGATATAAATAACACCACTTTACGATGCACCGAGAGCCACTATCAGCATATGACATTGCCGTGGAGTTTACACCAGGTTGCCAATAGCGTCTCTCGGTGCATCACCCTGCAATTGTTCTGCAGGTGTCTGGTATTTTATTTCTCCAGCCCTCCTCCCTAGTGCGTTATGGTTGGTTTTTCAGACTGCTCATTGATTTAAGGATACGTACACTGTAAAAAAAACTTCAGGTTAGTGGAAAGCTGTGGCTTTAAAACTAAAGTTGAAAATTTTTTTTTGTTCTATTCCACCCCCCAGAGCCTTTATTGCTTGAATCTTTCTGGCTTCCTCCTCCTGTATAATGGTATCAGGAGCTCCGCCCCACGAGATCTCCTGCTCCCTCCAGCCTCCTTGTCAAAAGGTAAGTTCTGGATGTCCAATGTGTGCATGTGACATCAGTGCACATGCACGTGACGTCATTACGCACGTCGCAAACGTGCTTGGTCACGGCTTGATACGTCACATGCACGTTTGAGAAGCGAGGTCGAACACAACATGGGACATCTGGAACTTACTTTGGGACAAGGAGGCTGGGGGAGCAGGAGATCTCATGGGGCGGAGCTCCAGATACCATTTCAGGAGGAGGAAGCCAGCAAGATTCAAGCAGTAAAGGCTCTGGGGGGATAGAACAAAAAAAAAAACCAGGCAACATTAGTTTTAAAGTCACAGCTTTCCACTAACCTACAGTTTTTCCAACAGTCTACATATCCTTTCAATAGAGATCACAGGATGGTCAGCCGTTCTGAGGGATGGAGAGGCGGGGATGGGATAAAGAACTAACAGAGAATGTCCAACTATGAAAACGTTCCCAGTCACATATTGTTATGAGGGCTGCAGAACAAAAACCTACAAATGTATAGATACTTTCCCCAGTGTGAAGATCGTATGATTAGTTTAGGTTATATTCTGTCTTGTGTCATCACAAACATAGAAGTTTAAATTCCCCTTCCTATCCATCATAGTGATGTATTAAAAGAAGGATTTATATACTGGTTGAATGATGTATTTTATTTCATAAAATGTCATTGAAATTACAAGCTTTCAGGATTCTCAAGGTTTTCCTGTGGGTTGAAACACTAGTAAAAACCCTCCATCTTGTGATGTTTGAAGGCTTGTAAATTCAACCAGACATCAGATAAAAGGTGTTTCTTAGAATTCCACTTGTACCTAGTAGATTGATTCCAGTAAGAAACCAGTAACATCTATACGTTCACTCTATGCTGGCTTCCCAGTAATGATTCTATCCAGAAGCAGTATTGGCTTCAAGATGATTGAATGAAAACCTACTGAACCCAACGATCAGAATCAATTATACTGTATGCCAAATGCATAGGATGTATTATATTTATAATAACCTTGGCTTGGCTTGATAAAGTTCTTGCTGTGGAGCAAAAACATTGCTATTTTGTGACATCCATTAAAAGTACTATGAATCGAATCTGTGTGCATTTGACTCAATGGAAATATATGTATGAATTCACTGGTACCAAGGTAATACAGACTTCATTTAGAAAGTGGAGTGCATACAGTTCACCAGCACTCCCCCAATATATAATATGAGGCCCAGGTGCCAAAACCGGAAATCCCATGTACAAACAACTGTTGTAGGTGCAATCTCGGGTCTTAAAAAAAAATTATATATATATATATATATATAATATAATTATAATATTAAACATATTATATATAAAATATAAATATAAATAATATATATACAACTCCTTCCCTTAAGTTCTATTAAGGAACGTCATCACCCATTCCCTTTGCATAAACCAGACCCTTCCTAAACTTATGCCAATGCTTAAGCATTCAGATAATTAAGCAACACCCATATTCCCCTAAGTTATTAGGAATGTCAATCACCATTCTTTGCAAACAGACCCTTCCTAAAACTTATGGCTAATTGCTTAAGCATTAAGATAATTACAGCAAACACTCTAAGTGAGTCTCAGATTCTGGGAGGGTCTGGGCACAGAGAGAGGGGAAATGTAGACTAACTAGGAGTGAGCTGAACAGGACATGAGGAGCTAAGGGGAAAGAGAGCATTGTGGGAGCAGAAAGGGATCAAATTCCCGGCAGCTCAAAAAAAAAAATAGAATATATAAAAGCAAGTCATTATTTTCAGTTAGTGTCCCTTTAAACTATCAAAAACTGCAAATGAAATGGTTAATGGCTTAGAAGACAGACAAGGAATAGTCTGATTTATGGGTCACATTTCTGCCAGTAAGGAAATTTCATCTAAATGAAAAATGTGACAGCTGGAGTTGCAGATAATCAACTTATCCGTAATCTATCAAATTTAAATACAGTTTATGGAAATCTTGGAATATGTCTGAATATGGAAGCTGACATCTGTGGACCACTGATTCTAGGAGGCTAATGAATAATGATAGGTTCTGTAGACATTACTGCTTCATTAGTTCTGATGACTCTGGATGGAACACTTGGATCCCCTGTTCCTATGTTGTTAGTAGCCACGACTCGGAATTCATATTCCTACCCAGGATTTAGGTCAACAACCATTGAGACTCCATGTCTCCATATCATCTCAGGAACTATGAAACATAAAGAAAGGTTGGCATTTTAGAGATTTACACACACACATCATAGATCAAATACAAACCAATTGTTTGTTATGGTGTTGTCTATGTATGGACTGTCCACCTAATGTATTCTTCTAGAGTTATTAGAGTTAAAGGCTGGGAGATGTCCTTCACATAACTGTTAGAGGTTGGATGCATGGCCACTAAAGGATCTTGTTTTTCTGATTGATTTGAAGTATAAACTCTATGACTTCTCTTAGCTATACATCGATTAAACGTGTCTGACTGGCAGAATTTATACGGCAACTTTGAATGAATATAAATAAGGGAAAACTAGACATTTAACATAACATAATAATATAATAATATAATACCATGTAACCTGCAAATATCTGTCTTGCAATAAAAGGTACAGTAGAAATAAATAATCAGACATGGGATATTCCCATATGCAAAACATATTTAGAAACACCTATATATTTCTGGGCGTTGTATTATACAGACTAAACTTATAATACATATAATAATGTCCAAATCACTTTATTTAAGAAGAAGTCACCCTCAAGGGTGACACGAGAAGGTATTTTTCAAAAAGTTTATTCAAACAGTTATACTGTATGTTTAGTAGGAAATACAAAGATTTGGACCAATGGGCAATCGGTCGCGTCAGAAAACCACAGCCGACCGTGCCGTCCTCTATGGACCCACGATTAGTCGCGCCCAATTTTTGCTGTAACCGACAGTGCTTCACTAGTGGTGAATGGTTGGTTGGAACGAATACATTTCATGGTGTGTACCCAGCCTAAAGGTTCGTACACATGTATGATCGCAGGTCCTGACCGCAACGCATGGTGTGTATGAACGTTTGTTTTGACCGATAATTGGCCTGTTTATGGGAATTTTATCGTCCGAAACGGCCAGTCAGTAAGGGATCGTTGCACGATCGGCACTGTTGTCCAATTATCAGCCGAAATGGACGTTCGGACACATTATGCGTCACGGGTCAGGACACCCGCACGTGTGCACGAACCTAAAATCTGCTTGAATCTTTAAGTTTTCTAATACATGCAAAGACTAGTACAAGCGGTGGTTATGTGTAAAATAGTCCCCAAAATGGCCAGAATTGCCCTGCTCCTGATGTAGTAATAGGAGGTAAAATGCGTTGTTTAACTGTTTATAGGTACTATACTTACATATATTATATGTGGAAAAAATTATTTTATTCTTCTTCTAATACTGCAATAAGATTGATTCTTTTAGTTAATTGTAGTTCAGAGGGAAATATAATATATGACCAGTCTAATTTCTTGTTACATTTACAATTTTTGTTAGCACTGATGCATCGCTGAAGTCCTGAATCCAACCTTGGACACATCTGCAAGAAGTGTGTATGTGCTTGTGTGGGTTTCCTCCGGGGATTCTTTTTCCCCACAATCATACAGACATACTGATAGGTTATATGTGTCAAATAAATGTGCTTAGATTGTAAGCTCATCTGGGCAGGGCCTGATGTGAATGTATACATGTAATTGTAAAGTGCTACGGAAGATGTTGGCAGTGTATAAATCCACAATAATAACAATAAAAATAATAATGATGTGGAAAAGGGCAGAGAAACGCAAGCTGCTGTCAGGCGCCAAATGAAATATGAAGGCATACAGAATGATGCACTGTTTGGTTCAATAGAAAAAAGTCAATAGAAAAAAAAGTGTTTTTTTTACCCCTCAAAAAAAACTTTGATAATAAAAAATCTGCCCCAAAATGTCAATATTTAAAAATTGGAGGATGTAAGATTAACTTAATTGTGCACAATGTTTGGTTGCCCCTCTTTCTGCTTCCCGATAGCGGGAAGTAGTTCAGTAGTTGTCCCCAGTCCGCTAGCTGACTCTTCTGAGCATGGCAAGCTCAGGTGAAGAAATGTAACCTTTGAGAGGCAGAGGGATAGGAAAGAAAAACATTTGCTACATAACAAGTTACTATAGTCACTGCTCTGTACCTCAGCTAACTACGGTAACTATTGTGGTTTTGGGGTCTGGGAGTTATTTTCCTACAGTTCAAATACAAAACTAATTTTGGACTGATGCTTCCAAATGAGAGTTGTTCCAATCTGTCATCTCAAGGCCAAGTTAATCTTTCCACCCCAATATGTCTGCCTGACAAATCACCGCGACCTAATCAAAGGAGAATAAAGAAAGAACACCTAAACACACATGTTGGCGGCTGTGTCCAATCCCTCTCTGCATCCATCCAACCGAACATAAGATCCAAAATGTATAAAAAGTACATGAGGAGGAACCAAAGCAAAGCAGAATTAGCTGCATTAAATGTGAAACTTGAAATGGGTTTTTAAACCCGAAACGTGGTAATCAAACAGCCTGTATTGTAGCTAATTCTGCTTTTGTCTTGGTTCCTTTCTCATTCCTTTTGCTACATTTTGGATCTTTAAGTGGAGGAACTATAGTGAATTTTACGGGGGGCCGGTTGGTGCATTGATAATTCCTACACCCCCCAATATTGTTTCTTTGAGGAGCGACAGACCATCACGAAGAAAACTGCCTCCTTCAGGCTTCACCATTTTTTTTCACTGTCTTAGTACAACAGCCAGGATAACGTCATGTTGGGCTCCTAAAGAAATGATTTGGAAGTAGGAATAATCAATCCTACCTCCCAGCCCACATTTCTTTTAATTACATATTCAGGTTGTGTCCTGTAGACCTACAAGTTTCACTTGTTTGCACTGATACAGCAATACCCCAATCTAATCAATGGGTGTTTAATATATACAGGGTGTATGTACAAATAATGTACAACAGGATGATTGTGCAGATGCATTGGTTTCTTTTCTTGTTCGGTTTTCCCTGTCTTGGGCGTTCAGTTCTGGCAGTTGTTATATATTCCATTTTTATAAGCATGTTTCATGTGACATAATTGTATTGTGGTCAGTAAGGTGAGAGAGCACGGGAGTCTTTTTTTTTTTTGGTTTGTTTATGTGGTCGGTCTTGACTTTTTTTTTCTCCTCTTTTACGCTGGCCGAGCGTTTGAGCCATGTTTATGTGTGTCAATTCCACATGTGAGCAAGTATCCTGTGCATTATGCAATTTACTGTTGTGACTTTACTGAGTGTGCATAGACATACTGAGTGTTAGTCGTGCTCACACCCAGAAGACATTTTGTATGTGACAGAGAGGATCAGAGTTATACAGATATTCACATTCTGCATTGCGACTTTACTGTATTTTACCAAAAATAAATGGAGAAGTGGAGTAGGAAGGAAAAGCCTTAGCTGACACACCATAATTGTACTTGGGCTCCAGTCTAGATAATATTAGAAAGGGAAGGAATGTAGATGGAAACCTTGCAATGGCTATTGATAATTAGGGTTTTTAAATATTTAAAAAAGAGTATGTCCACCCCACAAGTACCAATGATAATTACGTGAGGATCCTCCACTAACCAGAGGCAATATTCTATGAGATTCCTCCTGATCTCTGAAGGTCCTTCCTGTGGCTAGTGTTCCTGTAGCCAACAATCACACCAATGAATGATGGCTGTTTTTTGATGCACCCTTTGCCGAGGCATTAACCTTTCTGCCCTGTGCCGCAGAGAGCTTGAGGAATATTGTATTTTTTTCCAAAGACATTTTCTAACCTAGTGCCCCCTTCCTCCAGGATGGTCAATCTCATGTGTTGTTTGCTTTATCAGACATGGAATACACTAGAGCTATCGGAAGTAGTGTAAAAATGAAAAGAATTTATAAAATTAAGGGGTAATTATGAGATGACATTATCCCTTAAGTCTTGCTGAGCGATTTGTTCTCATTAGAGGGACCGTGATGTTGAGCAGCAGATGTGAAATTGAAATCTAAAGAAAACATCTGTCTTTCTCCGTAAGTGATATTCAAATTCCTGTACATACATTGGGATTTGGTTTATTTTAGGAAGACTCAAAGCCTATCTTAATGCAAGTGGATGCAATTATTTTGCATATGGGACATGGAAGGTTTAATTAGGACATAGCACTAAACAATAGTAGTCTAGTTATTCTAATAGTTAATCTCTCCTTAGGGGAAATTTGCTTGTTCTGGTTTAATCTAGTTTATCTTAGGACCCTAGCTTAGGCATTTCTTCTAAGTCCTATTAAAGGGCATGTCCACCCCTTTTAACATTTTTTGTATTTAATAGGTCTCCCTCCCCCAGCCCTAACCGATACAATAGATTTTCCAGAAACTCCCCTGATCTTACTTACTTCTTTCCTCCGCCGTTTTGCCTGGCCCCTTGCTTGCCATGAAACTGCAAGCAGGGGACCGGACCGGCATCCTCGTCCGTGATTGGCTGAGAGGCAGCCAAACACGGAGGAGGGTGCCGGTGCACAGAATGCCAGGGAGGAGAGGGAAGGTAAGTAAAGACCAGGGGAGTCTCGGGAAAATCTATTATAGAGGTTGGGGCTGGGGAAGGGAGACATATTACATATTAAAGGGTTTTTTACACTAGGGGAGAGAGAGCAAAATTGGAGGGTGAGGGAGGAGGGCTGCTCTGAGCAAGCCAAAATCCTCTGAGAGGAACCCTCAGAGGCGGAAAAAATTCCCTCCTGCAGTGCTCCTGGTGGTCAGTTTTTTTACTTTTGGGGACATTCAGGAAAACCATTTGGAGCTGGGATGTAAGGTAAGGATTTATACACTACAGAGTGGGGCACAGTAAGAGGGGGGAATAAGGAATATAGTTTGGGGTGGACATGCCCTTTAAGACAAAAAGGGGTTAAAACTATTTTGCTTTTAGAGACATGGGACTTGATATTTTCTTTGAACAGAAAAATGTGTTAATAAATTGTCCCCCGGTCTTTTTAAAGTGGCAATTATTTCCAAAATAAAGTTTTAAAACATGAAAGAAATTTTTTAAGCCATCTTCTTGTGTGGCTGTTTGCATGAGCTGTCAAAGTTCTGCTTGTATTGTGGCTGACATCTCAGCGTTCTTCTTTACGTACATTATGGTGCGTGATACTGTATCTCTAATGAACAGTCTATGTTATAAAATACAATATAAGAATTGTGGAAGCACTCCAATTAGGCTAATTTACAACTACTTTAGCGGGAATGCTACTGATTGGTAACAACATTATACAACATAGAAAAGATAATCAATGACATTCCTAGGCCCCATACAATATCATATATCTGACACATGGGTACTTTATAAACAAAGGGGTTTTAGTATACAATTACTGTGATCACATGATGAAAAGCAACGCCTTTGCCTCATAGCTGGTTCGTTTCCCTGTCTACAGACCCTCTTTCTGTTTGGACCCACTACTGTGTCAATAGGGCAGTATTACAGACAGATAAGTGTGTACTCCTTGTTTACAATTGACTATTACCGACATACTTGACTAGAGGGTTAGTGCATAGGCTCTTAAGTATGCCAGTGTGCAGATAATAGATATTGTATGGGGCTAGGAATGTGCATTGATTATCTTTCTATTTTTGTTATAAATGTTTGACCAGATCAGTAGCATTCCACTAAAGTAGTTGTATATTAGCCTAATTGGAGTGTTCCACCAATTCTGTATTGTATGTATTATTGAGAGGCTTGGTCAAGCCATGTGGTAATAGCACCCCCCAAATGCCCCTTTATGGGAGGTCCTAGCTTAATATAAAGCATGGATGGCCTCTTCCTATTTAAAAAGCCAAAGGACTGGGGGGGAAGGGAGAAGCCTGTTAATGGATCCAGTGTGGTAAGAATGAGAAATGCAAAGGTTTGCTAATGGTAATTGAAGTAAAAAAGGGTTAGAAGTTAGGACCTTCAGATGGGGTTACCTTGAATGGTGGAAGGCTTTTCATTCAAGTGATCAGAGTAATGTTATAAAAACCCTAAAAGTATGCCAGTTTGCAGATAATATGATATTGTATGTTCATGTTTGTAAATGTTATAAATGGAGAGATAGTTAGCCGCAGCACAAGCCAGTACTTGATGATTAGGAGCAGGTTTCCTGGGGAAAGTTATTCCGTTTGAAAACCATTTTTGGAAATAGTTGCCCTATAAATGTTTGCCCCCATAAAGTATATTTTACTAACTAATGTCTACTACCGCCAGAGAATCATCTGTTAAATGGCACTCACTCGCAGCCTCCATTTGGGCACATGGCACAAGCTGAAGAAAAACATTCACAGCTGGAAATTATGGATTTTAACAGATATTTTCTCTGGCAGTAGTATAAAAGGGAAGTAGGAGCTGTCCATTAAATAGCACTTATAATAAGGATATAGAAATCAAAGTTGTTTATTGCAGAAAAGGGGTGATCCAAGATGCTTTGCTTTGTTAAAGTGCAATGTATAATGCAGCAGCGAACCTGGTTTAGTTTCTATTTATTGTATATTTCATTTCACCTTATCTACATACAATGTAAGAGATGAGGAAATTGTCAGTGACAATGAATGTGGGTGGAGCAAGAAAGTAGTCAGTTACTGCATGAGTATAATTTTTTCCCCACTAAAATGGTATGCTGTTGTTTTTTTTGTCTTTTTCTGGATTAGGAAGTGTTGGTTGTACTTGTGGCTACTGATAATTGTATTGCCTTAGTATGCTTAAATTGGAACTAGAGAGAAATACTTCAACTTGTAGATGTTTTAAATACATTGAATTTAAGACCCTGTTTAATCTGCTAAAGAAAGTTTTAGTAGTCAGTTTTTACCCAGTAGGTAAATGGAAAATTAGAATACTCACATTAAAATCCTACATTTAATAGTAACATAGTAATTGAGGTTGAATAAAGACATGTTCATCTAGTCCAACCTATTCACTTTTCTGGATAGGGACAGAAGGGGGGGGATTAGGGGCAGGGGAGCTGGATTGGGGACAGAGGGGGTAACCCGTTATATGGGACAGAGGGGGTGACCCTGTATTTGGGATAGAGGGGGGGTGGATTTGGGACAAAGGGGTGACCCTGGATGGGACAGAGGAGTGACCCTGGATTTGGGACAGAGGGGGGCCTGTATATGGGACAGAAGGGGGCATGGATTGGGACAGAGGGGGACTCTAGATTTGGGACAGAAGGGGGACTCGATTGGGACATGGAGGAGGGCTATGGCCTTGAACAGGATTGTCTAGGCCGTTATGTAAGCATCTAGATAATAAATAATTTGTTTAAAGTTTCCAGTACTTTTAATGCTTCCAGTACTGTGATACTTTAAATAAGAACCAACGGTTTATTTTAACTGATAATCTTTTAAAGCTTTTTGTCAAAGCATCCTGTGGAACCATACTGCCTATGAAGAGGGTAGAACTCTTGAAAGCTTGAAAGGCTTATAATGTATCTATGTATATCTATATATATACAGTAATAGTTATTTTTTTGGCAAAAATATCTAGTCTGAATTGCAGTTCCTTTCTGCCCTTGATAAATCCCCTGTGAAGGGAGGTTGGACATTGATTAGGGGCAGACTTCTGAAGGAAACACTGTCATTTCAAGAACTATTTGTTGATTTTAGATGTGTGCTTATAATTTGCAGGTGAATCAGGATTTTTAACATTTCTAGTTATTATTCCTTATAAATGAGTTAAAGTGGCGCTAGCCGTTCGCGACCAGTTAGCATTCTTTAACTCCATATTAGCGCCATATGCGCGGGTTACGCAAATGACACCCGCCACATCGATGCTCGTGATTCAACATGGCGTGTGCGCTACTTTTAGTGCTGAATTTTAACGTCAGCTAATATTGACAGTGAAATGTGCAGATAATAATTTATGTTTCGGTGTCTATTAATCTGGTATCAATGTATCTGGCATCTATCTACCTGGTGTCTATGTACCAGGTGGCCATGTACTGGTCTCCAAGTATCTGGTGTATATTATTCTGGTGTCTATGTACAGTACCTGATGTCTATGTATTTAGTGTCTATGTATCTGGTGTCTACAGTATGTATCTGGTGTCTACAGTATGTATCTGGTGTCTATGTATCTGGTGTCCATGTATCTGGTGTCTATGTATTTAGTGTCTATGTATCTGGTGTCTACAGTATGATTGGTGTCTATGTATCTGGTCCATGTATCTGGTGTCATGTATTGGTGTCTATGTATTTGGTTGTCTATTATTGGTGTCTATGTTGTGTGTATCTAGTATTTCACTTAAAAAAAAGGGCGATATAAAATAAATAATTAGCGATAATACATCAATAGGTTAACAATATGTCTATTTAATAAGTGCTGGGCCTTTAAAAACAATAAAGTCTTTATCCAGAAGAGCCTGAAATGAAAGTGATTGGATGGGTTATTACAGGAATATAATCCAAGGTTCTTTTTAAATGGTGATAAAGTCATTAGCATGTTAAATGATCTACCTGCTTTTGCTGAGGAAACTTAAAATGTGACCAACAAAACAAGAAGGGGAAATAATCTATCCCGTAAGTGCAACTAATTGGGTCAGAAGGTAACTAGGAGGTCAATGCCGTTCCTCATAATAGACCAACAAGCAGCATTAACCAATCAAATCCACAACAACCTACAGAAGAGCCAATCAAAAAACGTAATGTGGGTGATATTTTAGATCACTGTTCAGATTTAGTACTTTTCTTATATCAAATAACATCCAGTTTAGACCTTCACAAGAAAATTACGAGTCACAAACCAATGTGTAAATCTAATAAGCAAATGTATATTAAAACAAGTCGTTAAAACGTTTCTCTTTCCTAGAGAAATTGCACATGAACAAGAGAGGATAGATTAAAATTTATGCAATTAAATGGTGTATATACAGCCGAGATCTGAATAAATAACCAGTCGACTACAAAGCTACGGTAATTTATTGCTGAAACATCAGAATAGTCTGTTGGCTCCCTTTCTGTGCATGAAAAGATGTTTCAAAGCAGAGGGCAATTAGTCTGAGTGAAGACAATGATCCATTGTGTTTTGTCAGTAGACATAAAGAATAAGATCCGTTTTCAACTGTTTTCGTAGTTAATAACTTTAGTTTGGATTCAGACAAAGGAAATGGAATCACATTTTATTACATTAAGGAACAGAGCAAAACAGACTTAACAACCTTAAGATAAGGGCTACATTTCAGCTATTACCTAAAGGCTGCTGGATTACCATCTCTGAAATACCTGCAAACAATTTAAAAAATGCTGCATTTTCTACGTATATTGAGAAATGGATAGTTCTTAAAATGGGTATACGTGATGGGATCCATCCTTTCGACATTTGCGCCCGGTCGGCTAGGACAAGGACTGTCAGTTGCAACCATCCAATATTTTGGGCCAATCGACCCATACACTGAAATTTCTAAAATATTGGCTGGTGTGTACCCAACTTGGAAGTACAGCTTAGAACATTAACCCCTATGGTTCACCACCTTTTTATTCTACAGTAAAGCAGTTTAGGTCAGGAATGGAAATAAAAAAAGCTAAAAAAAAACAACAAAATTTCCTTCAAGGTCCAGGGATCTGGTTTGGAATTAGGACCCAAAGTGATTGTCCATAACTAGGTATGCTGCCGTAGAAAAACCCTTAACTAATACCTCCTTACTGTCCATAACTAGGTATGCTGTCATAGAAAAACCCTTAATGTAATACCTCCTTACTGTCCAACTAGGTATGCTGTCCGTTAGAAACAACCCTTAACGTAATACCTCCTTACTGTCCATAACTAGGTATGCTGTCCGTAGAAAAACCCTTAACATAATACCTCCTTACAGCCCATAACTAGGTATGCTGTTCATAGAAACAACCCTTAACATAATACCTCCTTACAGCCCATAACTAGGTATGCTGTCCGCTAGAAAACACACTATACATAATACCCCTTACTGCCCTAACTAGGTATGCTGTTCATAGAAACAACCCTTAACAATACCTCCTTACAGCCCATAACTAGGTATGCTGTCCGTAGAAAACCCTTAACATAATACCTCCTTACTGCCCATAACTAGGTATGCTGTCCGTAGAAAAACCCTTAACATAATACCTCCTACAGCCCATAACTAGGTATGCTGTCCGTAGAAAAAACCCTTAACTAATACCTCCTTACTGCCCATAACTAGGTATGCTGTCCGTAGAAACAACCCTTAATGTAATACCTCCTTAGTCATAACTAGGTGCTGTCCGTAGAAAAACCCTTAACATAATACCTCCTACAAGCCATAACTAGGTATGCTGTTCATAGAAACAACCCTTAATGTAATACCTCCTTACTGCCCATAACTAGGTATGCTGTCCGTAGAAAAACCCTTAACATAATACATCCTTACAGCCCATAACTAGGTATGCTGTTCATAGAAACAACCTTAATGTAATACCTCCTTACTGTCCATAACTAGGTATGCTGTCCGTAGAAAAACCCTTAACATAATACCTCCTTACAGCCCATAACTAGGTATGCTGTCCGTAGAAAATCCCTTAACATAATACCTCCTTACAGCCCATAACTAGGTATGCTGTCCGTAGAAAAACCCTTAACATAATACCTCCTTACAGCCCATAACTAGGTATGCTGTTCATAGAAACAAACCTTAATGTAATACCTCCTTACTGTCCATAACTAGGTATGCTGTCCGTAGAAACAACCCTTAACCTAATACCTCCTTACTGTCCATAACTAGGTATGCTGTCCGTAGAAACAACCCTTAACGTAATACCTCCTTACTGTCCATAACTAGGTATGCTGTCCGTAGAAAAACCCTTAACATAATACCTCCTTACTGTCCATAACTAGGTATGCTGTCCGTAGAAACAACCCTTAATGTAATACCTCCTTACTGTCCATAACTAGGTATGCTGTCCATAGAAACAACCCTTAATGTAATACCTCCTTACTGTCCATATCTAGGTATGCTGTCGTAGAAACAACCTTAACGTAATACCTCCTTACTGCACATAATAGGTATGCTGTCGTAGAAACAACCCTTAACGTAATACCTCCTTACTGCCCATAACTAGGTATGCTGTCCGTAGAAACAACCCTTAACGTAATACCTCCTTCCTGCCCATAACTAGGTATGCTGTCCGTAGAAACAACCCTTAACCTAATAACCGCCTTACTGCCCATAATAGGTATGCTGTCGTAGAAACAACCTTAACCTAATACCTCCTTACTGCCCATAACTAGGTAGCTGTCTGTAGAAACAACCCTTAACCTAATACCCCCTTACTGCCCATAACTAGGTATGCTGTTCGTAGAAAGAACCTTAATCCTATTGACTCACCACTAGAGGGAGAAACACAGAAAACACATGGAGACAGAACACAGCAATTACACAGACCGCAGGTAAGGTTGCAGGGGGAGGGGGGGGGCGCTGGATATGGGACAGAAGGGGGGCCATGGATTTGGGACAGAGGGGATTTGGGACAGAAGGGGGACTCAAGATTTGGGACATGGAGGAGGGCTACGGCCTTGGAACATAAATAAATAATTTGTTTAAAGTTTCCAGTACTTTTAATGCTTTCAGTACTGTGATACTTTAAATAAGAACCAACGGTTTATTTTAACTGATAATCTTTTAAAGTTTTTTGTCAAAGCATCCTGTGGAACCATACTGCCTGATGAAGAGGGTAGAACTCTTGAAAGCTTGAAAGGCTTTATAATGTAT
>CM033470.1:318611042-318769321 GCA_019447015.1 Hymenochirus boettgeri | reverse complement strand
TTATCTATGTATATCTATATATATACAGTAATAGTTATTTTTTTTGGCAGAAAAATATCTAAGTCTAATTGCAGTTCCTTTCTGCCCTTTGATAAATCCCCTGTGAAGGGAGGTTGGACATTGATTAGAGCAGACTTCTGAAGGAAACACTGTCATTTCAAGAACTATTTGTTGATTTTAGATGTGTGCTTATAATTTGCAGGTGAATCAGGATTTTTAACATTTCTAGTTATTATTCCTTATAATTTCTGGAGTTAAAGTGGCGCTAGCCGTTCGCGACCAGTTAGCATATCTTTAACTCCATTTAGCAGCGCCATATGCGCGGGTTACGCAAATGACACCCCGCACATCCGATGCCGTGATTCAACATGGCGTGTGCGCTACTTTTAGTGCTGAATTTTAACGTCAGCTAATATTGACAGTGAAATGTGCAGATAATAATAATTATGTTTCTGGTGTCTATTAATCTGGTATCAATGTATCTGGCATCTATCTACCTGGTGTCTATGTACCAGGTGGCCATGTACCTGGTCTCCAAGTATCTGGTGTATATTTATCTGGTGTCTATGTACAGTACCTGGTGTCTATGTATTTGGTGTCTATGTATCTGGTGTCTACAGTATGTATCTGGTGTCTACATTATGTATCTGGTCTAGTTCTGGTGTCTATGTATCGGCGCATGTATCTGGGTCATATCTGGTGTCTATGTATCTGGTATGTATCTGTGTGTCTATGTATCTGGTGTCTATGTATTTTGTGTCTTGTATCGTGGTTCTGGTGTCTATATGTGGTGTCTATGTATTTGGTGTCTATGTATCTGTGTAGTGTTATGGTGCTGGTGTCTGTATTTCACTTAAAAAAAAGGGCGATATAAAATAATAATTAGGCGATAAATACATCAATAGGTTAACAATATGTCTATTTAATAAGTGCTGGGCCTTTAAAAACAATAAAGTCTTTATCCAGAAGAGCCTGAAATGAAAGTGATTGGATGGGTTATTACAGGAATATAATCCAAGGCTTCTTTTAAAATGGTGATAAAGTCATTTAGCATGTTAAATGATCTACCTGCTTTTGCTGAGGAAACTTAAAATGTGACCAACAAAACAAGAAGGGGAAATAATCTATCCGCGTAAGTGCAACTAATTGGGTCAGAAGGTAAACTAGGAGGTCAATGCCGTTCCTCATAATAGACCAACAAGCAGCATTAACCAATCAAATCCACAACAACCTACAGAAGAGCCAATCAAAACAACGTAATTGGGTGATATTTTAGTCACTGTTCAGATTTAGTACTTTTCTTATATCAAATAACATCCAGTTTAGACCTTCACAAGAAATTACGAGTCACAAACCAATGTGTAAATCTAATAAGCAAATGTATATTTAAAACAAGTCGTTAAAACGTTTCTCTTTCCTAGAGAAATTGCACATGAACAGAGAGGATAGATTAAAATTTATGCAATTAAATGGTGTATATACAGCCAGAGATCTGAATAAATAACCAGTCGACTACAAAGCTACGGTAATTTATTGCTGAAACATCAGAATAGTCTGTTGGCTCCCTTTCTGTGCATGAAAAGATGTTTCAAAGCAGAGGGCAATTAGTCCTGAGTGAAGACAATGATCCATTGTGTTTTGTCAGTAGACATAAGATATAAGATCCGTTTTCAACTGTTTTCGTAGTTAATAACTTTAGTTTGGATTCAGACAAAGGAAATGGAATCACTTTTATTACATTAAGGAACAGAGCAAAACAGACTTAACAACCTTAAGATAAGGGCTACATTTCAGCTATTACCTAAAGGCTGCTGGATTACCATCTCTGAAATACCTGCAAACAATTTAAAAAATGCTGCATTTTCTACGTTATTGAGAAATGGATAGTTCTAAAATGGGTATACGTGATGGGACCATCCTTTCGACATTTGCGCCCGGTCGGCTAGGACAAAGGACTGTCAGTTGCAACCATCCAATATTTTGGGCCAATCGACCCATACACTGAAATTTCTAAAATATTGGCGGTGTGTACCCAACATGGAAGTACAGCTTAGAACATTAACCCCTATGGTTCACCACCTTTTTATTCTACAGTAAAGCAGTTTAGGTCAGGAATGGAAATAAAAAAAGCTAAAAAAAAAACAACAAAATTTCCTTCAAGGTCCAGGGATCTGGTTTGGAATTAGGACCCAAAGTGATTGTCCATAACTAGGTATGCTGTCCTAGAAAAACCCTTAACATATACCTCCTTACTGTCCATAACTAGGTATGCTGTTCATAGAAACAACCCTTAATGTAATACCTCCTTACTGTCCATAACTAGGTATGCTGTCCGTAGAAACACCCTTAACGTATCCCTCCTTACTGTCCATAACTAGGTATGCTGTCCGTAGAACAACCCTTAACATATAACTCCTCCTTACAGCCCATAACTAGGTATGCTGTTCATAGAAACAACCCTTAACATAATACCTCCTTACAGCCCATAACTAGGTATGCTGTCCGTAGAAAACCCTTACATAATACCTCCTTACTGCCCATAACTAGGTATGCTGTTCATAGAAACAACCCTTAACATAATACCTCCTTCAGCCCATAACTAGGTATGCTGTCCGTAGAAAAACCCTTAATAATACCCTCCTTACTGCCCATAACTAGGTATCTGTCCGTAGAAAAACCCTTAACTAATACCTCCTTACAGCCCATAACTAGGTATGCTGTCCGTAGAAAACCCTTACATAATACCTCCTTACTGCCCATAACTAGGTATGCTGTCCGTAGAACAACCCTTAATGTAATACCTCCTTACTGTCCATAACTAGGTTGCTGTCCGTAGAAAAACCCTTAACATAATACCTCCTTACAGCCATAACTAGGTATGCTGTCATAGAAACACCCTTAATGTAATACCTCCTTACTGCCCATAACTAGGTATGCTGTCCGTAGAAAAACCCTTAACTAATACCTCCTTACAGCCCATAACTAGGTATGCTGTCATAGAAACACCCTTAATGTAATAACCTCCTTACTGTCCATAACTAGGTATGCTGTCCGTAGAAAAACCCTTAACATATACCTCCTTACAGCCCATAACTAGGTATGCTGTCCGTAGAAAAACCCTTAACATAATACCCTCCTTACAGCCATAACTAGGTATGCTGTCCGTGAAAAACCTTAACATAATACCTCCTTACAGCCCATAACTAGGTATGCTGTTCATAGAAACAACCCTTATGTAATACCTCCTTACTGTCCATAACTAGGTAGTGCTGTCCGTAGAAACAACCCTTAACCTATACCTCCTTACTGTCCATACTAGGTATGCTGTCCGTAAAACACCCCTTAACGTAATACCTCCTTACTGTCCATAACTAGGTATGCTGTCCGTAGAAAAACCCTTAACATAATACCTCCTTACTGTCCATAACTAGGTATCTGTCCGTAGAACCAACCCTTAATGAAATACCTCCTTACTGTCCATAACTAGGTATGCTGTCCATAGAAACAACCCTAATGTAATACCTCCTTACTGTCCATATCTAGGTATGCTGTCCGTAAAACAACCCTTAACGTAATACCTCCTTACTCAACATAACTAGGTATGCTGTCCGTAGAAACAACCCTTAACGTAATACCTCCTTACTGCCCATAACTAGGTATGCTGTCCGTAGAAACAACCTTAACTTAATACCTCCTTCCTGCCCATAACTAGGTATGCTGTCCGTAAAACAACCCTTAACCTGATAACCGCCTTACTGCCCCTGGCTGTCCGTAGAAACAACCCTTAACCTAATACCTCCTTACTGCCCATAACTAGGTATGCTGTCTGTAGAAACAACCCTTAACCTAATACCTCCTTACTGCCCATAACTAGGTATGCTGTTCGTAGAAAGAACCCTTAATGTAATACCTCCTTACTGCCCATAACTAGGTATGCTGTCCGTAGAAACAACCCTTAACCTAATACCTCCTTACTGCCCATAACTAGGTATGCTGTCCGTAGAAACAACCCTTAAAGGCCATGTCCACCCCCAAAACTATAATCCCCCCAACTACTGGCCCCATCATGTAGTGTAGTTTAATCCTTACCTCAAATCCCAGCTCCATATGGTTCTCCTGTAGTCCCCCCTCCAAAGTCCCAAAAACTGCCCACCAGGAGGATAGCAGAGTCCATATAGGACTCTGCCTCCTACCTGGCCTCCGGGAGAAGTTTAGCATGCGTACTGCAGCCCTTCTCCCCCTCCCTCTCCCTCCCTCTCAGGATTCCCTCCCCCTAGTGTCAAACCCTTAATATAAAGGATTCCCCCTGTCCCCCCAGCCCCAACCGCTATATTTATTTTAGAAAGCTCCCGAAACTTACTTACCTTCCCTCTTTCCCCCGCCGAAATGCACTCAAGGCAGCCGCGTCCGTGATTGGCTGCCGCTCACCAATCACAGACCAACTGCCGTCCCGCCCCTCAGCTTGCATTTTCTCGCAAGCAGAGGGCCGGCAGCGCGGCGGAGGAAAGAGGGTAGGTAAGTAGAGTTTGGGGCACTTTCTAAAAATATAAATATAGCGGTTGGGGCTGGGGGGACAGGGGGAATCTTATATTAAAAAATCATTTTTAGGGTGGACATACACTTTAACTAATACCTCTTACTGCCCATAACTAGGTATGCTGTCTGTAGAACAACCCTTAATGTAATACCTCCTTACTGCCCATAACTAGGTATGCTGTCCGTAGAAACAACCCTTAATGTAATACCTCCTTACTGCCCTAACGAGGTATGCTTGTCTGTAGAAACAACCCTTAATGTAATACCTCCTTACTGCCCTAACTAGGTATGCTGTCCTAGAAACAACCCTTAATGTAATACCTCCTTACCTGCCCATAACTAGGTATGCTGTCCGTAGAAAAACCCCTTATGTAATACCTCCTTACTGCCCATAACTACGTATGCTGTCCGTAGAAACAACCCTTAACGTATACCTCCTTACTGTCCCATATAGGTATGCTGTCCATAGAACAACCCATAATGTGATACCTCCTTACTGCCCATAACTAGTATGCTTGTGAAGGTTCTCATTCATCCAGGTCATGGTATATCTGTTGTATTCAATTAGATCAACTGGACTTGAAAGGGGGCACTCTGGGCTTCTAGCGCCCGTTATTGTAGCAGGCTTAATTTCTAGTTTTTTTAATAAATAAATAATTTGTTTAAAGTTTCCAGTACTTTTAATGCTTCCAGTACTGTGATACTTTAAATAAGAACCAACGGTTTATTTTAACTGATAATCTTTTAAAGCTTTTTGTCAAAGCATCCTGTGGAACCATACTGCCTGATGAAGAGGGTAGAACTCTTGAAAGCTTGAAAGGCTTTATAATGTATCTATGTATATCTATATATATACAGTATATAGTTATTTTTTTGGCAGAAAAATATCTATAGTCTGAATTGCAGTTCCTTTCTGCCCTTTGATAAATCCCCTGTGAAGGGAGGTTGGACATTGATTAGAGGCAGACTTCTGAAGGAAACACTGTCATTTCAAGAACTATTTGTTGATTTTAGATGTGTGCTTATAATTTGCAGGTGAATCAGGATTTTTAACATTTCTAGTTATTATTCCTTATAATTTCTGGAGTTAAAGTGGCGCTAGCCGGTTCGCGACCAGTTAGCATATCTTTAACTCCATATTAGCGTCATATGCGCGGGTTACGCAAATGACACCCGCACATCCGATGCTCGTGATTCAACATGGCGTGTGCGCTACTTTTAGTGCTGAATTTTAACGTCAGCTAATATTGACAGTGAAATGTGCAGATAATAATAATTTATGTTTCTGGTGTCTATTAATCTGGTATCAATGTATCTGGCATCTATCTACCTGGTGTCTATGTACCAGGTGGCCATGTACCTGGTCTCCAAGTATCTGGTGTATATTTATCTGGGGGTTTGTTGTCAGGAAAGTACTGATGTCTAGTATTAGGTTATGTATCTGGTGTCTACAGTAGTATCTGGTGTCTACAGTATGTTATCTGGTGTCTATGTATCTGGTGTCCATGTATCTGGTGTCATGTATGTTGTCTAGTATCTGGTGTCTACAGTATGTATCTGGTGTCTATGTATCTGGTGTCCATGTATCTGGTGTCCATGTATCTGGTGTCTATGTATTTGGTGTCTATGTATTTGGTGTCTATGTATGTGTGTATCTAGTATTTCACTTAAAAAAAAGGGCGATATAAAATAAATAATTAGACGATAAATACATCAATAGGTTAACAATATGTCTATTTAATAAGTGCTGGGCCTTTAAAAACAATAAAGTCTTTATCCAGAAGAGCCTGAAATGAAAGTGATTGGATGGGTTATTACAGGAATATAATCCAAGGCTTCTTTTTAAATGGTGATAAAGTCATTTAGCATGTTAAATGATCTACCTGCTTTTCATTTTAAAAGAAGCCTTGGATTATATTCCTGTAATAACCCATCCAATCACTTTCATTTCAGGCTTTCTGGATAAAGACTTTATTGTTTTTAAAGGCCCAGCACTTATTAAATAGACATATTGTTAACTATTGATGTATTATCGCCTAATTATTTATTTTATATCGCCCTTTTTTTTAAGTGAAATACTAGATACACACAGACACAAACATGACACCAATACATAGACACCAAATACATAGACACAGATACTAGACACCAGATACAGGACCCAGATACAAGACACCAAATCATAGACACCAGATACATAGACACCAGATACATGACAGACATAGACACCGATACATAGACACCAGATACATGGACCCGATACATAGACACCAGATACATACGTAGACACAGATACACTACGATATACTGTAGACACCAGATACATAGACACCAAATACTAGACACAGGTACTGTACATAGACACCAGATAAAATATACACCAGATACTTGGAGACCAGGTACATGGCCACCTGGTACATAGACACCAGGTAGATAGATGCCAGATACATTGATACCAGATTAATAGACACCAGAAACATAAATTATTATTATCTGCACATTTCACTGTCAATATTAGCTGACGTTAAAATTCAGCACTAAAAGTAGCGCACACGCCATGTTGAATCACGAGCATCGGATGTGCGGGTGTCATTTGCGTAACCCGCGCATATGGCGCATATGGAGTTAAAGATATGCTAACTGGTCGCGAACGGCTAGCGCCACTTAACTCCAGAAATTATAAGGAATAATAACTAGAAATGTTAAAAATCCTGATTCACCTGCAAATTATAAGCACACATCTAAAATAACAAATAGTTCTTGAAATGACAGTGTTTCCTTCAGAAGTCTGCCTCTAATCAATGTTCCAACCTCCCCTCACAGGGGATTTATCAAAGGGCAGAAAGGAACTGCAATTCAGACTATAGATATTTTCTGCCAAAAAAAAAACTATTACTGTATATAATAATAGATATACAGATACATTATAAAGCCTTTCAAGCTTTCAAGAGTTCTACCCTCTTCATAGGCAGTATGGTTCCACAGGATGCTTGACAAAAAACTTTAAAATTATCAGTTAAAATAAACCGTTGGTTCTTATTAAAGTATCACAGTACTGAAAGCATTAAAAGTACTGGAAACTTTAAACAAATTATTTATTATGTTCCAAGGCCGTTAGGCCCTCCTCCATGTCCCAAATCTGAGTCCCCCTTCTGTCCACAAACCCTCTTGTCCCAAATCCATGGCCCCCTTCTGTCCCATATACAGGCCCCCCCTCTGTCCCAAATCCAGGGTCACTCCTCTGTCCCAAATCCAGGGTCACCCCTTTGTCCCAAATCCACCCCCCTCTATCCCAAATACAGGGTCACCCCCTCTGTCCCATATACAGGGTTACCCCCTCTGTCCCCAATCCAGCTCCCCCTGCCCCTAATCCAGCCCCCTTCTGTCCCTAATCCAGCCCCCCCTGTCCCAAATCCAGGGGACCCCCCTCTGTCCCAAATCTAGCCCCCCCCCCTTCCCCTTGCAACCTTACCTGCGGTCTGTGTAATTGCTGTGTTCTGTCTCCATGTGTTTTCTGTGTTTCTCCCTCTAGTGGTGAGTCAATAGGAACTGCATAGAACTGCACAGACTCTCCCTCTAGTGGTGACACACACACACACAGACCACAGTATGGACACAGCAGTTAGGCCTTTATTATATAGGTTATTTATTTAAAAAAAAAAAATAATATATATATATATATATTTTATATAAAAGAAAACATTTAAAAGGCAACAAATGTATACTGTTCCCATCAAACCCTCAAAATAAAACCAATAAAAGTAAACAGGGTGAGGACCAAAACCTCTAGGTCATCCTTTCTAGGCTTACGTCAGATCCCAGACACAAGCTGTGATGTGGAGCAAACTGGATCAACGATCAGAATTAAGAGAAATATTGCAGGCAATCTAAGATAATCCCATGGGTGAGGACCTAAGTGGGATGGGGGGGTGGGAACTATACAGTTGCCCTTTTACTGGGAGTTAAACATAAACTATCTTCTGGAGGCTTGTGAACAAGACTAAGATGTTACATATTTTTTGTTTTAATAGTAACAGTCAATATAATTCAAATTTTAAACCATAACTGACTGTATTTTGTCAGTCTACACATTTATTTGCCATTGCCATCTGTACGTTGTTCAAGCTGTCAGGACAAGCCTGTGTGAAATGAATTGTGGTGTCATTGTATCCGCCATTACAACTCAATTGTTGAATTTATGTTTTCATTACCAACAATTAATATGCAGATGGCTTTGGCTATAATAATTTATGTCAATATGAATGTTTTATGACTATATGAATTTAGCAATAAATTGTACTCATAGCTGAATAATACAATCTTGATGCCTGTGTAAAGTTGAAAATTGCCTGACCTCAAGGGAAAATATTTCATAGACTTCAATCATCAATAAGAAACTTTTCTGGTTATGTGAACGTGGTTATGTGATAGGTTCTGGTCTCAGAGTTCACTGCTGATAGCAGAATTACAATAGAAGATGGGGTGGTGGGGTGTGTGTGTGTGTGGGGGGGGGGGGGGTGTTGATCAGTACCAGGTAGATTAACTTGTGTTTGTGAAAATACACAAAAGATTTATTAAATCCTCATGTGAAAGCTTTTCTTTCTCTAGTAAGTTGCATTTAGTACATGTAAGTAGTAGATTCTGTAACACAGAAGGCTTCCATGTTCTTGCAAGTACAATATACATTTAGAGATAAATAGGGCCATGTACCGAGAGCCGCTATCGCTCTCTGTTGCCTCCACTAGGCAATGGTACATAACGGCTCTCAGTGCATAGCGAATGGGGTTTTCCCCATTCTGAAATTTAAACCCATCTGCATTAAAGTTTTGTCTTAAAGAGCCGTGTATCAGCTTGGAACATAGCTGTGGCGATTGCACACTGCAACCTCTTAAAGTCAGCTAACCCTTGGTAATCATGGGTTAACGTGGCTTTAAGAAGGAAAAAGTTTATAATGGTCTCCGTACATCGCCTAAAAGTCTTTAAATATACCTATGCTTTGTTGAGTTGCTGGTGGTGCACCACACAGCCCAAGAAGTCACAAGTTCAAATCCCCTAGTTTACTTATGAAACAATACAACATAGTCTACTACCTGAGTATGTCTTTTTTTGTTTGTTTCCATCATTTTCTTCGAAAAATAGAAAGTGTCTACATATGTAAAATCTGATTTAGGCATCTGACATGCTTCTTCAAGGAAGTGGTGGGAAGATCCATGAGGAGCTTGGACAGGATTAGGGTTACTAGTGATTATTCCCAGTTCAGAACAAACCTGGTTTTAAATTGGAACTGCGGTTTCAAAAATCCATGGATCTGACAGATTTTTCCAAATTTTCAAAACTCTCTCAAAATGGAAATTTATGAAAATAACTATTTGCAAATCGAAAATATTCCATTCGATTAAAGGAATTCTGTTTAAAAATATTATCAAAAATTTGATTCAATTTGGTTTGAATGAGATTTACAGAAGTTAAATAAGCTCCACAGAACTGCTGTCGGAATGGTACTTGCCAGTTCCGTCCTCTCTAGTTGTACAGGGAAAGTTAACTTATGGACAAATACATTCTAGACATTGGCTTTACTTTTTTCAAAACTGTTTTTGGGACTAAATTATACCCATCTGACGCAAGTGAAATGGACATTACCACACTGTACTGCATAAGAAATGCACTTTGGGAAATTGGCAAATTAGGTGTATTTCAATGAGGAACTATTGTCAGTTAAACTACCATCACATTTTCATCCCAAAACTGTCTAGATTTGCTGCCAAAAGGAAGTTTCATCAAACCATACTTCAAGTGCAAGTGTAGATTTCTCTAATGCAATCCACCTTATTCCCAAAGCTGATTCCCCATGCAGGTTGGTATGGCCCATTTCAGACAGTCAGATAGACAGGAAATGACCATACTAGAGAGGTCATCATGACAAAGGTTTATTCTTAAGTGTCATATTTCCAGTTGTACTTTAAAAATGAAAAAAGACAAATAACCAAACCTTTATCATATTGCTGGCTCGTACTATCATGAATGATTATGCCATTTGTTTCATATAAAAGTAGAGAGCAAGCAAATTTTCAAAAGAACTAAACAGAACCAGGGGAACGATTAAGGAGACTTGACTAAATGGTATAAATATAGGGAACTTCTGATGTGTTTTAGTGAATTTATCACGCTGAACGGTTGTAAAACGGAAAATTAACAGCAATAGATGTACATAAAGTGTACCTGTGCTAGAATAATTAAAGTGTTACTTTCAGCCTGGTCATCAAATTGGTGAAACCAATGAGATCCTATCAAACGATATAAGCTAATTAGCTTCATTCTCAAAGAGAAAAAAGAGTCAACTAGAACAGTTGTATAATTGCAGGTAGGACTGCGTGGAAATGTCTGCAAAGTTTTACTGCAAATGAATGGAAAGTCAAGTGGACAAAAATAACCCATTCTACAGGATAATGATTATATTTCTCTCCTTCTGTAGCTTTCAGAACACATTCTATTGGATTCATTAACGGTCCGCATTATCCGGTCTCTCCCTTGTGCAATAAGCAGGAATAGTTACATACAATAGAAGATAAAAATATAAGTTCAACCCTTTCCTGTTCTAATCAGCATTGCAGCATGTATTACGATCTTTCAGAAGAACTAAACTATTATTATATTCTAATATAAATGATCATTTATGAATTCTATAATTCCTAAAACTGGAGAGTTCCGTTCTGAAAATGGATTTTCGGAAAAATCCAGAAACGGACCCATGAAAGTTAATGGGAGTAAAAAAAAAAAATCCAAAAGTTCCTTTTAATTTAAGGTATAAATAGCAATAGTATGTTAGTGTAAATGGCTCAGGGACCCGGGAAATGGTAGGGGAACACGTACATATAACAAAAAATGTATTTAACAAAAGAACTTCCTTCACGCGCAAGCGTATTTCGAGTTTCACATCACATATAAATCATTTGAATATTCAAATCGGGGCTCTTGTATGTACTTTCCCCCATATTGGAATTGAGGTTTCATGTATCAGATATTTCTCTAATCAGCCTGTATATTCAATAATCTCTGAATATTCAATTTAAAAATTTGATCATTATGGAATATTCTATTTCGTATATTCTATTATTATCGATAATTAACATGTATGTTTTCCTTATAGGGGAACTGTGGTCTCCAAACAAGTTAAGTTTAAATGAAAGGCCAGTTTCCTACCTTTAAAACGAGCCATCAACCACCTCTCTACGTGCTCCCAGCAGCCCAAGATATAAAGAAATGACTGACCAGAAAGTTAATGGGGGGGAGGCTGACTTGTGACATTCCTGAGGCTCTCCTGCACAATGCCACTGGCAAGCACAGCCTCAGACTCCTCAGTGTGTGAGGGAGACAGGAAGTCCCTCCTCCTTTCTGCTGTGTGAGTCTGACAGAGAAGGTAGAGGGGGGTCTGTGTAACCCACGGCACCCACGAGTGGGGGGCACCCATGAGTGGGTGGTAAAGCGTATGGGACTGTAAGATAATGGGTTATTGGGGGGTCTGCAATAGGAGGGACCATGGGGTCCATGAGTGGGAGGGGCCAGGGGGGCTGCAAAGGGGAGGAGGAGATACAGGACAGATTGACTGCAGGAAGCAGGAAGTGCAGGGGACCTGGTGATGCTGCTGCCATATCACACACAAAAATGTAAATATCTTCAAAACTGTGCAAAATAAACAATGGAAATAAAATGCAAAATTCTCAGGGGAGCAATTCCTATCAATTTACCTAAAGTAATTTTGGACCACAGTTCCCCTTTAAGTATATTAATTCTACTGTAAAGCGCCACGTAAGTTGGCGCTATATAAATCCACAATAATAATCATAATAAAAGTTCCGCAATGTGTCAATCCGAGAGTTCAGCCAGAGCTTTGGAACCGGACTTTACTCCAAATTCCTATCAAACAGGCTGTGGAATCTCAGCATTGTACCTGAATCATCTGGTTTCATTTTTCAGGTTGTAGTTGAGATAGAGTGGGTCAATGACCCAGATACATTGTTGCACTTGCTCAGTAAATTCTCTAGTCCCCTCCTCATGCCAGAGATTTCAACTACTTGGTGATCCCCATGCTCTCTCTGTAACCAAAATAGAGCAGTCAGAAAACCAAAAGAGGGGTGGAAAAATGCTGCCATAAATTATGAAGAGTGAAAGCTACTAATAGTTAGGAATTGTATAATCCATGTGGCTTGTTACATTTACTTTGGGTCTCCTTAAGCGTAATATTGAAATCTGCCTAAAGGGTAATGAGACATACTCTCACTATTAAAAAATACTAATTGTTTCTATTTTATTCCAGTTCCCAAGACACCTCCAGCCAATGTAAGTGGTGGAGAGTGGGCGGCGACATGAGCTGGTGATAACATGGGAGGTAAGACATGGTGTAAAAATAACGGACCAGTGAAACGCGACCCCAATCCATTCTGTGTACATTAGGATGCATCTGGTTGCAAGTAGTCAACTGTGTGTGCAGGGGTGATGCTTCTATTAATCAGTTTGAAGATAGGACTCAGGGCAGAAAGCTGTCTTGTCTATGGGTGCACATTCCTGTATTTAGGAGAACACAGCAATAGGAAGCTCTAATAGGCGTGGTGGTCTGAATATGTACTGTAGCTCCTAATCCTATTGTACAAGATCTGCCTGTCGGAAATAATAAATGAAATGATGTTGCAGGTGGTGAACTGTTAGGACTTTTTTTTCTCTAGAAGCTATCAGATTCCAGCAGTTACCCTACTGATTGGTATATTTATAGAACTCTTTAATCCTGTAATAACTTATGTTAGTCATGCATTTCATTCCAGCTCCTTAGATGAAGAGATAAAAATACATATTTTTTCAGTGATCTTATTCCCTAAATCAATTTCTTTTTCATCTGATATCATCCGTACATCAATTTTCTGCTAATATGTCATCTGTTCGGAATTCCGATTTTCATGCACAACTGGAAGCTGCGGAGATTAAGAATCTAATGGAATGTAATAACTGTAGTTCTTGATGGTTGTTGGGGGATCAGAATTAACTCATTCCAAAGGAAATTTATCCTTTTAATGCCATTGCTTTGGCAAGTAGAAAACCATTGAATAGGGTTAAAGTTATGCATGCCTCCCCCTATTGTTAAAGTGGAAAGTAGTCTCAATGCTAGTGTCAGGCAGAAGCATGCAATAAGTATTTTACACGTGTCTGTGTTTTGTGCAATTTTTTTTTTTTTTTAAAAAGGGTATGCTAAAATTAGTAGCTATCAGGGCTTCCATTGCAGGCTGTTACTCTAAATGGATGCAGCTATAGACATAATCCTTTGATCTACTTGTATGGCGACCACACGTTCCCCTTTAATATAAGGATGAATCCTAGAATTAAGACTATTTAGCACCAATTTTAGTTTGTAGACCTTACCCTAGACAGTACCCCCAAGATAAATCCCTTGTTACTACATCTACTGAGGCCGTATTTGCGTGTTTTCTTTGGGAATTTCAGATTTCCCCACACTTAAAGGCATACTGCATGAATAAAAATTCTTTGAGGCAGTCTGCTAATGTGTTAGAGAGAAAGGTTTCCCCTGAGTTTTCTTTGCAGTGATCGGTAAAGTAGATAATAAATAGAATCATGATAGAATACATCTTCCCCCTATGGTTAACGGTTAAGCAGACCTGCCTAAAGTGCATGTCCACTCCCTAATATAAAAAAATTGGCTCCAGTGCTGGCTCCTCTGTATAGTTTGAAAAAATCATTACCTTGCATTTCTGCTCCTTATGGTTCTCTTGTAGTCCTTGTCCAAAGTCCAGGAAACTGAAGAGTAGGGTCTGTCTTCCTGTCCAAACATCTCTGCCTTCTGTGATGTCTCGGCAGGGATGGTGACATGCGCAGGGGAGCCCTTTCCCCCTCCCTCCCTCCAGATCCCATCCTGCCTCCCCTTCTCTAAGCGGCAAACGCTTTTCATATAATGATCCTATGCTTTCCCACTCCCAACTGCCGTTTTAATACTAAAAAAAATGTTTTCCGACTTTCGGACATACAGTGAGTCTTCTAAACAGAAGATGTGTTTTTTTCCACAGCCGGTTTCAGAAGAATTCCAGAACGGTGAAGGTGGCTACATTGTGGCTTTTAGGCCAATGATACAAGAGGCTGGAAAGAGAAAATGGTGACCTCGTCTGACGCTTCTAAATTTATCTATCGAGATGAAAGTACGCCACCACTAACTCCTTTGAAGTTAAAGTGGTGGTATAAATAATAAAGGAGGATGGACCGTTCATGATATAGTCTTCATCTGCACTGCAGAGGGAGGTAAGTCTCGCTAAGTTTTCCTATACTACGACACAAATCAAGGCTTTTGCTTTTTTGTGATTGAGCATCCTTGAAATAGTACGAAACCTACAGGAAGATATAATGTGGCCAAGGCACGCTACTTATGGACCACGATCCAGTGATGATCATTGTTCGCCGAGGGACTAGGTCAGTGATGTAGCACTTTGCGGGAGATTTAATCAGAGCAGCTATCACTCTGGAAAATTAAATTTTGGCTTGCCCTTTTAATGACATCTAGTACCTGGTATTAAAATGTTACAATGCTAAATTGAGCACAAACCCATTATTGAATTCCTTGCGCAAGCCTAGTGGGTGTCTTTGGTAGTACCAAGGCAGCCGGCACAACAAAGGGGATATTGAATCGGTTAGCATGATCCAATTAGCATGACTTTAACCAGAGCACTGCAGCTCTGTGTAAATGAAGGCCTTGTCTAGGATTTTAGTTCCAGTGTAATTCCGTATATACTCGAGTATAAGTCAAGGTTTTAGGCTTTAAAAAAACCTTGACTTATACTCAGGTCACTAACCTGTAATCCGGCTGCCACTCGCTTCCGCGTCCACTGTTCTGGCAGCTCACATCCCACTCTGCGCTGGTCTCATCTTGCGCCTGAACAGTGAATGCGGAGACGGATTGCAGAGGGACCGACCACAAAGCTGGATTGCTGAAAACATAAAGGCAAGTCCTCACCTCCATGGGGGGCTCTAGGGCAGGGGTGGGTGGGGGGTGCAGTGCTTGCCCCTGAGATGTTTGGAAAATCAGGGCGATGCACCAAAGGGCGCACCGATCCTGTTTTGGAGTTTAAGTCATGGTAGCTGATGTTATATTGGTTAGTGTGGCTTAACTCCTTTCTTGAGGTGGTGCATGGTAACGTGTGGTAACGCGAAAGCTAAAAGCGCCACAGCGATGTTATATTGCGAAACAGCATTTCTTGTGGCACTAATAGTGCCGGAATAGAACAGCGCCAGGTAGCAATATTCCGAGGCTGATATGGCATCTAACATGGCGGGCTGTTTGCTCCGGGTTGCCGATAGCGGCGCTTGTGCATCGCCCTTTATAACTTCCAGCATGCTGGTGTGTGTAGTTCAATACATCTGGAGGGGCAAGGAATTGGGGGGCTACTGTGTGGGATTCCTCTTCATTTAAAGGGCAACTAATGCCTTAAAATAATACAAGATTCAGGAGGATGATACCTAAGAATGCCTTCTGATTATGTAGTTTTTGAGGGTTTAGTTACCCTTTAAATGGACAGCAGATTTCCCAAACAGTAGTCCCATACCGTAATAGCCATACTGGATTTGGTTATTACTCTATGGGATTACTGTATGGGAATTCCGCTGTCCATTTAAAGGGCAACCAAAGCCTACAAATAATACAGAATCAGAAGGCAGTAGTGGTCATAATTTCTACCCTCGGTTTATACTGGAGTCAATCAGGTTTTAAAAATATATTAGATATGGTAACCAATGGCTTACCTGACAATGACCTCTCTTAAACAAGGTTGAGCAAGTAAGAAAAAATGACTGATGATACTCATACAGCTGCGATATCAGTGGTGTGATTTAGGGCTAGGCCACACCAGAACAATTACTCACGCGCTAACGATTATATTAGGTTTGCTTGTGAGAATCGCAGCACAGTGCATGGCAATATGGATGGCCACATTGTGTGCACTGCTCTGTGATTCGTTTTCGGAGCACATGGGATCACTATTTTTTGCGGATCATATACGCTCTGATTGCGCACTATTAAGCGGATCGGTAGCACTTTCCATTATAGTGTGGCCTCAGCCTTTAAGAATTAAAAACTGCAATAACATTTACAATATTGAAGGCCAGTGTACTGTACAATAGGTTTTTTCCATTCTTCTGTGCATTTAGTTGGGCCCCGGCCTTAATGAGAGGTACCTGAGGTGGTAATTTGCCACAAACCAATCAGATGATAGCTTTTCACTGGTCTTCTACTGGAAGAATACATTTGGTAACATCTGATTGGCTACTGCAAATTGAGAATGCAGGCAAAATCTTGCACCACTTTTTGAACAAGGCCCAATTTTATTTTTTTAGCAATTTAAATATTGTTTACATTTCCATATAGCAGGTACTCATTTTAACCCAGCTACTGGGAAGAAATACTTTGAAGGTTCTCATTCATCCAGGTCATGGATATGGTATATCTGTGGTATTGGTAATATCACCTGGAAGTTTTGTCTTGAAGACAAGAATGTCATCCGAACGGATTTCTCAATTCAAAAAGATATGGGATCGGTCTGACTCGGAATTGGATTGACATGGAATCCTCGGTTCAAAATCCGAATGGTCCTTCTAAAACCGGACAAATCATTTGGACTTCGGACGCATTTTCGAGGGTTACTGAATGTACGGGTTTATTTTTCAGTAACTTTGAAAGTTCGATAAACTAACTCGAAAGAAGTTTCCGATTGTATTTTTGAGAGTTATCAAACGTTCAAGAAAATTTTCGAGGGTTACTGAAAACAACCTCGTACATTCGGTAAAGTAGAAAATGCAGTCGAACCCTCGAAAGTACATTCCCATTTCGGATTTTCAGATCTTCGGGTTTTTCCCGAGAAACGTAAATCCGAAAACTGAACGAAACTTATTTTCGGACATCTCTATTCGGAATGACGTGTACAAGAATCTGAAGGCAATAAATACCATGAAATGTGTCCCAATCAGCATATGGCAGCCAGGTGTCAGGGACCAACTGAATGCAAGGTCTTTGTTGCATTGTGGCTAAGAGGTGTTATCAAAACTGACAGACACTGTGTGTATGTGTTCACTCAAGCGACGTTTGTTGATCCGCCATGGGGATTGACGAATGACGCCCAAGCAAACGCATACACACATACAGTTATCATCCAAAACGCCCATTCGGCGTGCATGTGCATGCGCTCGGCCATTATTCCTCGTTTGTCCTATCAGACGTTTGTATGAGGCTTAAGGTGTCAAACAGCATTGTACATGCAGACAATTGTTGTCAACACTTTCCAGGGTATTTATTGGCAGCAGATTTTGTACAAGTCATTCTGAATTGAGAAAGCCAGTCGGATGACTAGCGAAACAGTCTTCAAGAACTAACTTCAAGTCCAGTTGATCTAACTGAATCCCACAGATATAATTGAGAAAGAATGATAAAGATATCCAAGTTGCACTGAAATACATTTCAAAAAGTCATTTTTATGATGAAATCAGATTTTATAACTTCCTCAAAATCAGTTAACGGAGAGGGTGGACTAGAACAGATATACAGTATCAAATCTCAGCATGGAAGGATTTTTTACAAGAAAGACAAAACCTTAGCAGTGAAATAGTGTGGATTAATGACAATGTGGAGACAACATCTCGCTCATAGTGCTGAAGGACATTAAAACTCTGTGCATGTGCTACTTCTTATGGCATGCAGTAAATTTGTGGCCTGTTCCATAATTTTACAGGTTCCATAAATACTCATGTCATTGATGTAGTGATTGTTAAAAAAGCCTTCATTTATCAAACAGCTTGGGGTTCTTATCCAACCATTTCCTGCTGTGTTTGACATGAAAAATCGATCTGATAATTATTTAATGCGGATGCAGATTAAGTCTCCCCCACATTTAAGAAGATAGCAAAAGGCAGTGTTCAGATTATCATTAGATGTTCAGTTCTCTTTTAAAAATCTTATCTGACTTTTCTTGCATTTGTTAAAGGACAAAATATACTGTAAAAATATAATTTATTAGAAATGAAAAGTACCTGTGGCAGGTATCCCCTCAACGAAATATTGTACAGCACATACCATTTTAATCTGCCAGGTTAGTGTCCTAGGCCTTTCTCATTAAAGAAGAGCTGAAGCACTCAGAAGGCCTGGCAGGCCTGGAAGGCCTGACATTTTGGTCAGTTGGGACAAATGTCATCCCTTGTGTACCCAGCCTAAGATTTATTCTACATCCAATGATCCTGCTAACTTTCATGTACAGGAGAAGCGAGAAGCAAGTAATTAGATGTCGGACCTTTTAAAGGAAGACTCCACTCTCATTATGACATTTTTAGATAGAAATACACTTTAAAATATATTGATATAATGTATCCTACCTGTCTCTGGGATTATAGGGTATGCCTGATATGCTACTAGATGCTTTATGGAAACTAAGGGTTAGGTGTGTTGTGTTAACTGTTGTATTTTTTAAGCCCCTTTAGCAATAAGTAACATAGTAATTAAGGTTGAATAAGACATTCGCCATCAAGTCCAACCTATCTTTTTTTTTTTTTTTTTTTTTTAACCTACCAACAGTTGATCCAGAGGAAGCAAAAAAACCCAGCTAAAAAGGGGGGGAAAAATTCCTTCCTGACTCCAAACGGCAATCGGAAAGTATCCCTGGATCAAACCAGATCATATGCATTAATACCAGTAATTTCAATATTTTTAGTTTTAGAAACTTATCCAGGCCTTTTTTAAAGTTATTCAATGAACTTGCCATTACCACCTCGATGGAAGACACGTTCCACAGTTTCACCGTTCTCACGTAAAGAAACCTCTCCTAACCTGAAGATGAAACTTCTTTTCTTCCAACCTAAAGGATGTCCACGAGTCCTGATATGACCTATTAGTGAACAATGCCCACGAGAGTTCACGTTGGGCCATTAATATATTTGTTAAGGTTATCATGTCCCCACGCAACCGCGCTTCTCCAATGTAAACAGCCCTAACTTGTTCTAATCTGCCTGCATATTCAAGCCCCCCATTCCCTTATTATTTAGTTGCCCTTCTCTGAACTGCCTCAATTTCCAAGATGTCCCTTTGTAATGGGATTCAAAACTGCAAGCCATATTCCAAATGTGGCCTTACCAGTGCCTTGTAAAGAGGGAGAATATATTTTTCTCTCTTGATTCCATTCCCCCTCTTATACAAGACAATATCTTGATAGCTCTAGCTGTTGCTACCTGGCATTGTTTGCTACAGCTAAGTATGTTATCTACCCAGAACCCCAATCTTTCCATTCAGATGCACTTAACCAAGATTATTTATGTGTGTAGGTGGCACAGGGATATAAATCCCAAATGCTCACCTTACATTTTACAACATTGAATCTCATCTGCATTCTGCTGCCCATTTTGATAATCTATCTAGGTCTGCTTGCAGCACTTGACATCATTGGAAGTTTCAAAGCTCTGCATAATTTAGTGTCATCAGCAAACACAGAGACCTTGCTCTCAATGCCCCCTTCTAAGTCATTATAAAACAGATTAAACAGAAGCGGCCCAGTACAGAACCCTGAGGAACTCCGCTTAGAACTTTAGCCCACATAGATGTAGCTCCATTAACCACCACTCTCTGTTTGCGGTCCAATAACAGTTCTCTATCCAGAACAAATGTTTTCTTCAAGGCCAACAGTCTCAGTTTATACATTAGTCGCCATGTGGCACAGTATCAAAGGCTTTGCAAAATCAAATATACCACATCCCAAAGCTGTGCCTGAATCTAACTTCTTACTCAATCTTCATAAAAAACCTATTAAATTTGTCTGGCATGATCTATTCTCATAAATCCATGCTGTATACTACTAATAAGATGATCTCTGGAGACAAAGTCAAGGTATGACCCTTAACAAAGTTTCCATCACCTTCCTACCACTGATGTTAGGCTACAGGTCTATAGTTACCAGGCTGTGAACGACTACCTTTTTTGAATATTGGATCTTCATTGGATTTTTTCCAATCCAGCGGCACATCCCCAGACAAAGCGAATCTGAAAATATGAGACCCAGTGGTCTTGCTAGAATGAACTAAGCTCTTTTAAAATCCTAGGATGCAATCCATCTGGTCCTGGCGCTTTATGATATTAATTTGTCTAAATGATTACGTACCATATCCTTGTATCCAATGTGAAGACTCTTCATTTCCTCCGCACATTGTTTACAATCCCACTGTAAGGATTCTCAACAGTAAAAACGATTGTAAAAAAACGGTTTAGCAGATTAGCCTTTTCGGCATCCTCTACAACCACCTCAGCTCCATATTTAATGTCCCACATTCTCAGTCCCATTTTTTACCATTTATATACTTAAAAAACATCTTGGGGTTGACTGCTTTGTTCGGCATCCGTATTTCATTTTATTTTTAGCTAGTTTAATTGCTTTATTGCACTCTTTATTACAACTTTTGAAGTCTTTGTAAGCCTGTTCTGTGCCTTCTGCTTTCAAAATTTAAAAGCCCTTTTCTTTTCATTTCCCTTTCTTTAACTGAGGCATTAAGCCATGCAGGGGAGTGGACCATAATTTTTGAACTTGTTTCTCAAGGTACCGATTGGCAAGTTTAGAGTGTAATATCCCTAAACGTGGTCCCCATCTGTCAGATCTCTGTACTAAGAAACCGTTCCCCCCAGTCTATGAGACGGAAGCGATTCCTTTAAAGCATTAAAATTAGGCCTTTCCTAAAGTTAAAGTTTGTTAAGCCAGTAGTGCACTTTCGTTTTTCTGCAACCTATTAAGGACACTATATCATGAGTCACAATCCCTAAGTTCCCATTACTTCATCTCCAAATGAGACTCTGGTTTTAGATATCAGACCAGATCCAAAAGCATTCTCCTTCTAGTAGGAACTTCGACCTCTGTGAAGAAAATGACTCATATAGCGAAATTTTAAGAACTTTATACCTTTTGGAGGTGGCTGGATTCCATTACTCCACATTGCAGGGAGTAGTTTAAAATCCCATACCAGAACATGCCCCATACCAGCAGCCTTCGCCAACGCAATATGGAATTCATTTCCACCTCTTTCCCCGGGCATTCTGGGCGGCTTCATACACACACTCCAACCAAATTGAATTTACCCACCTCTTCTGTCCTGTACAACAGTTCCACCACATAATGTTTCTGCGCATTTTCTCCCCATCATTCCATCTTTTAAATTGGCTCAATTCATGTTAACAACATTACATACTCCTCCTCTTTATTCTTAACTCGAGTAATGTCTAAATAAGAGTTACCCTTCAATCTTTACTTCCAGTCGTGTGAATCATTAAAGCTCATGATTCTTGCTATACCAATTACATCATACTTTACTTTAACGCCTATTAATTCAAGATTGCGGCCGGGTTTTCCAGCCAGGACTCCTTGCATTTGTAAACATTAATTTTAGATTTCCAATTGTTTAACTTCCATACATGGTCGACATGCCTCCTTATCCTCTATGCAAATGGTGATAAAGTCATTTAGCATGTTAAATGATCTACCTGCTTTTGCTGAGGAAACTTAAAATGTGACCAACAAAACAAGAAGGGGAAATAATCTATCCGCGTAAGTGCAACTAATTGGGTCAGAAGGTAAACTAGGAGGTCAATGCCGTTCCTCATAATAGACCAACAAGCAGCATTAACCAATCAAATCCACAACAACCTACAGAAGAGCCAATCAAAACAACGTAATGTGGGTGATATTTTAGGTCACTGTTCAGATTTAGTACTTTTCTTATATCAAATAACATCCAGTTTAGACCTTCACAAGAAAATTACGAGTCACAAACCAATGTGTAAATCTAATAAGCAAATGTATATTTAAAACAAGTCGTTAAAACGTTTCTCTTTCCTAGAGAAATTGCACATGAACAAGAGAGGATAGATTAAAATTTATGCAATTAAATGGTGTATATACAGCCAGAGATCTGAATAAATAACCAGTCGACTACAAAGCTACGGTAATTTATTGCTGAAACATCAGAATAGTCTGTTGGCTCCCTTTCTGTGCATGAAAAGATGTTTCAAAGCAGAGGGCAATTAGTCCTGAGTGAAGACAATGATCCATTGTGTTTTGTCAGTAGACATAAGATATAAGATCCGTTTTCAACTGTTTTCGTAGTTAATAACTTTAGTTTGGATTCAGACAAAGGAAATGGAATCACATTTTATTACATTAAGGAACAGAGCAAAACAGGACTTAACAACCTTAAGATAAGGGCTACATTTCAGCTATTACCTAAAAGGCTGCTGGATTACCATCTCTGAAATACCTGCAAACAATTTAAAAAATGCTGCATTTTCTACGTATATTGAGAAATGGATAGTTCTTAAAATGGGTATACGTGATGGGATCCATCCTTTCGACATTTGCGCCCGGTCGGCTAGGACAAAGGACTGTCAGTTGCAACCATCCAATATTTTGGGCCAATCGACCCATACACTGAAATTTCTAAAATATTGGCTGGTGTGTACCCAACATTGGAAGTACAGCTTAGAACATTAACCCCTATGGTTCACCACCTTTTTATTCTACAGTAAAGCAGTTTAGGTCAGGAATGGAAATAAAAAAAGCTAAAAAAAAAACAACAAAATTTCCTTCAAGGTCCAGGGATCTGGTTTGGAATTAGGACCCAAAGTGATTGTCCATAACTAGGTATGCTGTCCGTAGAAAAACCCTTAACATAATACCTCCTTACTGTCCATAACTAGGTATGCTGTTCATAGAAACAACCCTTAATGTAATACCTCCTTACTGTCCATAACTAGGTATGCTGTCCGTAGAAACAACCCTTAACGTAATACCTCCTTACTGTCCATAACTAGGTATGCTGTCCGTAGAAACAACCCTTAACATAATACCTCCTTACAGCCCATAACTAGGTATGCTGTTCATAGAAACAACCCTTAACATAATACCTCCTTACAGCCCATAACTAGGTATGCTGTCCGTAGAAAAACCCTTAACATAATACCTCCTTACTGCCCATAACTAGGTATGCTGTTCATAGAAACAACCCTTAACATAATACCTCCTTACAGCCCATAACTAGGTATGCTGTCCGTAGAAAAACCCTTAATATAATACCTCCTTACTGCCCATAACTAGGTATGCTGTCCGTAGAAAAACCCTTAACATAATACCTCCTTACAGCCCATAACTAGGTATGCTGTCCGTAGAAAAACCCTTAACATAATACCTCCTTACTGCCCATAACTAGGTATGCTGTCCGTAGAAAAACCCTTAACATAATACCTCCTTACAGCCCATAACTAGGTATGCTGTTCATAGAAACAACCCTTAATGTAATACCTCCTTACTGTCCATAACTAGGTATGCTGTCCGTAGAAAAACCCTTAACATAATACCTCCTTACAGCCCATAACTAGGTATGCTGTTCATAGAAACAACCCTTAATGTAATACCTCCTTACTGTCCATAACTAGGTATGCTGTCCGTAGAAACAACCCTTAACGTAATACCTCCTTACTGTCCATAACTAGGTATGCTGTCCGTAGAAAAACCCTTAACATAATACCTCCTTACTGTCCATAACTAGGTATGCTGTCCGTAGAAACAACCCTTAATGAAATACCTCCTTACTGTCCATAACTAGGTATGCTGTCCATAGAAACAACCCTTAATGTAATACCTCCTTACTGTCCATATCTAGGTATGCTGTCCGTAGAAACAACCCTTAACGTAATACCTCCTTACTGCACATAACTAGGTATGCTGTCCGTAGAAACAACCCTTAAAGGCCATGTCCACCCCCAAACTATAATCCCCCAACTACTGGCCCCATCATGTAGTGTAGTTTAATCCTTACCTCAAATCCCAGCTCCATATGGTTCTCTTGTAGTCCCCCCTCCAAAGTCCAAAAACTGCCCACCAGGAGGATGCAGAGTCCATATAGGACTCTGCCTCCTACCTGGCTCCGGGAGAAGTTTAGCATGCGTACTGCAGCCCTTCTCCCCCTCCCTCTCCCTCCCTCTCAGGATTCCCTCCCCTAGTGTCAAACCCTTATATATAGGATTCCCCCTGTCCCCCCAGCCCCAACCGCTATATTTATATTGTTAGAAAGCTCCCGAAACTTACTTACCTTCCCTCTTTCCCCCGCCGAAATGCACTCAAGGCAGCCGCGTCCGTGATTGGCTGCCGCTCAGCCAATCACAGACGCAACTGCCGGTCCCGCCCCTCAGCTTGCATTTTCTCGCAAGCAGAGGGCCGGCAGCGCGGCGGAGGAAAGAGGGTAGGTAGTAGAGTTTGGGGCACTTTCTAAAAATATAAATATAGCGGTTGGGGCTGGGGGACAGGGGGAATCTTATATTAAAAATCATTTTTAGGGTGGACATACACTTTAACGTAATTACCTCCTTACTGCCCATAACTAGGTATGCTGTCTGTAGAAACAACCCTTAATGTAATACCTCCTTACTGCCCATAACTAGGTATGCTGTCCGTAGAAACAACCCTTAATGTAATACCTCCTTACTGCCCATAACTAGGACGGACAGGCCATACCTAGTTTATGGGCAGTAAGGAGGTATTACATTAGGGGTGTTTCTACAGACAGCATACCTGTTATGGGCAGTAAGGAGGTATTACGTTAGTGTATGTCCACCCTAAAAATGATTTTTAATATAAGATTCCCCCTGTCCCCCCAGCCCCACACCGCTATATTTATATTTTTAGAAAGTGCCCCAAACTCTACTACCTACCTCTTCCTTTCCTCCGCCGCGCTGCCGGCCCTCTGCTTGCCGAGAAAATGCAAGCTGAGGGGCGGACCGCAGTTGCGTCTGTGATTGGCTGAGCGGCAGCCAATCACGGACGCGGCTGCCTTGAGTGCATTTCGGCGGGGGAAAGAGGGAAGTAAGTAGTTTCGGGAGCTTTCTACATATAAATATAGCGGTTGGGGCTGGGGGGACAGGGGGAATCCTATATATAAGGGTTTGACACTAGGGGAGGGAATCCTGAGAGGGGGGGAGGGAGGGGGAGAAGGGCTGCAGTACGCATGCTAAACTTCTCCCGGAGCCAGGTAGGAGGCAGAGTCCTATATGGACTCTGCATCCTCCTGGTGGGCATTTTTTTGGGACTTTGGAGGGGGGACTACAGAGAACCTATGTGGCTGTGATTTGAGGTAAGGATTAAACTACACTACATGATGGGGCCAGTAGAGTTGGGGGATTATAAGTTTGGGGGTGGACATGGCCTTTAAGGGTTGTTTCTCGGACAGCATATACCTAGTTATAGGGCAGTAAGGAGGTATTAGGTTAAGGGTTGGCTACGGACAGCATACCTAGTTATGGCAGTAAGGAGGTATTACATTAGGGTTTTCTTACGAACAGCATACCTAGTTATGGGCAGTAAGGAGGTATTAGGTTAGGTTGTTTCTAAGGGTTTCTACGACACATCCTAGTTATGGGCAGTAAGGAGGTATTAGGTTAAGGGTTGTTTTCTACGACACATACCTAGTATGGGCAGTTAGGAGGTATTAGTTAAGGTTGTTTCTACGGACAGCATACCTAGTTATGGGCAGAAGGAGGTATTACGTTAAGGGTTGTTTCTACGGACAGCATACCTAGTTATGGGCAGTAAGGAGGTATTACGTTAGGGTTGTTTTCTACGGACAGCATACCTAGTTTGGCGTAAGGAGGTATTCGTTAAGGTTGTTTTCTACGGACAGCATACCTAGTATGGACAGTAAGGGGTATTACATTAAGGGTTGTTTCTACGACAGCATCATCTAGTTTATGGACAGTAAGGAGGTATTACTTAAGGGTTGTTTCTACGGACAGCATACCTAGTTATGGACAGTAAGGAGGTATTATGTTAAGGGTTTTTCTACGGACAGCATACCTAGTTATGGACGTAAGGAGGTATTACGTTAAGGGTTGTTTCTACGACAGCATACCTAGTATGGACAGTAAGGAGTATTAGTTAAGGGTTGTTTCTTACGACAGCATACCTAGTTATGGACGTAAGGAGGTATACATTAAGGTTGTTTCTAGGAACAGCATACCTAGTTATGGGCGTAAGGAGGTATTATGTTAAGGGTTTTTCTACGGACAGCATACCTAGTTATGGGCTAGGAGGTATTATGTTAGGGTTTTTGTTCTAGACAGCATACCTAGTTTGGGCTGTAAGGAGGTATTATGTTAAGGGTTTTTCTACACGGACAGCATACCTAGTTATGGACAGTAAGGAGGTATTACATTAAGGGTTGTTTCTATGAACAGCATACCTAGTTATGGGGCTAAGGAGGTATTATGTAAGGGTTTTTCTACGGGACAGCATACCTAGTTATGGGCAGTAAGGAGGTATTACATTAATGGATGCCTTTAAGGGTGTTTCTACGGACAGCATACCTAGTTATAGGCAGTAAGGAGGTATTAGGTGAGGTTGTTTCTACGGAAAGCATACCTAGTTATGGGCAGTAAGGAGGTATTACATAAGGGTTTTTTCTACGACAGCATACCTAGTATGGGCAGTAAGGAGGTTAGTTATTAAGGGTTGTTTCTACAGACAGCATACCAGTTATGGGCAGTAAGGAGGTATTAGGAAGGGTTGTTTCTAGACAGCATACCTAGTTATGGGCAGTAAGGGGTATTAGGTTAAGGGTTGTTTCTACGGACAGCATACTAGTTATGGGCAGGAAGGAGGTATTACGTAGGTTGTTCTACGGACAGCAGACCTGTAGAAACAACCCTTAATGTAATACCTCCTTACTGCCCATAACTAGGTATGCTGTCCGTAGAAACAACCCTTAATGTAATACCTCCTTACTGCCCATAACTAGGTATGCTGTCAGTAGAAAAACCCCTTAATGTAATACCTCCTTACTGCCCATAACTACGCGCTGGAATGAAATGCATGTGATAACATAAGATTATTACAGGATTAAAGAGTTCTATAAATATCCAATCAGTAGGGTAACTGCGGAATCTGATAGCTTCTAGGAGAAAAAAGTCCTAACAGTTCACACACTGCAACATCATTTCATTTATTATTTCCGACAGGCAGATCTTGTACAATAGGATTAGGAGCTACAGTACATATTCAGACCACACGCCTAGTAGAGCTTCCTATGCTTGTGTTCTCCTAAATACAGGAATGTGCACCCATAGACAAGACAGCTTTCTGCCCTGAGTCCTATTCTTCAAACTGATTAATAGAAGCATCACCCCTGCAACACTAGTTGACTACTTGCAACCAGATGCATCCTAATGTACAACAGAATGGATTGGGGTCGCGTTTCACATGGTCCGTTTATTTTTACACCAATGTCTTACCTCCCATGTTATCACCAGCTCATGTCGCCGCCCACTTCCACCACTTACATTGGCTGGAGGTGTCTTGGGAATGGGAATAAATAGAACAATTAGTATTTTTAATAGTGAGAGTATGTCTCATTACACCTTTAGGCAGATTTCAATATTACGCTAAGGAGACCCAAAGTAAATGTAACAAGCCACAGGATTATACAATTCCTAACTATTAGTAGCTTTCACTCTTCATAATTTATGGCAGACTTTTTCCAACCCTCTTTTGGTTTTCTGACTGCTCAGATTTGGTTACAGAGAGAGCATGGGGAGGTCACCAAGTAGTTGAAATCTCTGGCATGAAGGGAGGGGACTAGAGAATTTACTGAGCAAGTGCAACAATGTATCTGGGTCATTGACCCACTCTATCTCAACTACAACCTGAAAAATGAAACCAGATGATTCATGACAATGCTGAGATTCCACAGCCTGTTTGATAGGAATTTGGAGTAAAGTCCGTTCCAAAGCTCTGGCTGAACTCTCGGATTGAACATTGCGGAACTTTATTATTATGTTATTATTGTGGATTTATATAGCGCCAACATCTTAGTGGCGCTTTACAGTAGAATTAATATACTTAAAGGGGAACTTGGTCCAAAAATTACTTTAGGTAAATTGATAGGAATTGCTCCCCTGAGAATGTTTGCAATTTATTTCCATTGTTTATTTTGCACAGTTTTGAAGATATTTACATTTTTTGTGTGTGATATGGCAGCAGCATCACCAGGTCCCCTGCACTTCCTGCTTCCTGCAGATCAATCTGTCCTGTATCTCTCCTCTCCCTTTGCAGCCCCCTGGCCCCTCCACTCATGGACCCCATGGTCCCTCCAGTTGCAGACCCCCCATAACCCATTATCTTACAGGCCCATACGGCTTTACCCCCTATGGGTGCCATGGCCCCCCCACTCGTGGGTGCCGTGGGTTACACAGACCCCCCTCTACCTTCTCTGTCAGGACTTCACACAGCAGAAAGGAGGAGGGACTTCCTGTCTCCCTCACACACTGAGGGAGTCTGAGGCTGTGCTTGCCAGTGGCATTGTGCAGGAGAAGCCTCAGGAATGTCACAGTCAGCCTCCCACCCATTAACTTTCTGGTCAGTCATTTCTTTATATCTGGGCTGTGGGCACGTAGAGAGGTGGTTGATGGCTCGTTTTAAAGGTAGGAAACTGGCCTTCATTTAAACTTAACTTGTTTGGAGACCACAGTTCCCCTATAAGGAAAACATACATGTTAATTATCGATAATAATAGATATACGAAATAGAATATTCCATAATGATCAATTTTTAAATTGAATATTCAGAGATTATTGAATATACAGCTGATTTAGAGAAATATCTGATACATGAAACCTCAATTCCAAATATGGGGGAAAAGTACATACAAGAGCCCTCGATTGGAATATTCAAATGATTGATATGTGATGTGGAAACTCGAAATACGCTTGCGCGTGAAGGAAGTTTTTTTTGTTAAATACATTTTTTGTTATATGTAACGTGTTCCCAGACATTTCCCGGGTCCCTGAGCCATTTACACTAACATACTATTGCTATTTATACCTTAAATTAAAAGGAACTTTTGGATTTTTTTTTTTTACTCCCATTAACTTCATGGGTCCGTTTCTGGATTTTTCCGAAATCCATTTTCAGAACGGAACTCTCCAGTTTTAGGATATAGAATTCATAAATGATCATTTATATTAGAAATATAAAATAGTTTAGTTCTCTGAAAGATCGTAATACATGCTGCAATGCTGATTAGAACAGGAAAGGGTTGAACTTATATTTTTATCTTCTATTGTAGTGAACTATTCTGCTTATTGCACAAGGGAGAGAACGGATAATGCGGACCGTTAATGAATCACATAGAATGTGTTCTGAAAGCTACAGAAGGAGAGAAATATAATCATTATCCTGTAGAATGGGTTATTTTTGTCCACTTGACTTTCCATTCATTTGCAGTAAAACTTTGCAGACATTTCCACGCAGTCCTACCTGCAATTATACAACTGTTCTAGTTGACTCTTTTTTCTCTTTGAGAATGAAGCTAATTAGCTTTATCGTTTGATAGGATCTCATTGGTACCAAATTTGATGACCAGGCTGAAAGTAACACTTTAATTAGATTCTAGCACAGGGACACTTTATGTCATCTATTGCTGTTAATTTTCCGTTTTACAACCGTTCAGCGTGATAAATTCACTAAAACACATCAGAAGTTCCCTATATTTATACCATTTAGTAAAGTCTCCTTAATCGTTCCCCTGGTTCTGTTTAGTTCTTTTGAAAATTTGCTTGCTCTCTACTTTATAGAAACAAATGGCATAATTCATTCATGATAGTACGAGCCAGCAATATGATAAAGGTTGGTTATTTGTCTTTTTTCATTTTTAAAGTACAAACTGGAAATAGACACTAAGAAATAAACCTTTGTCATGATGACCTCTCTGTATGGTCATTCTGTCTATCTGACTGTCTGAAATGGGCCATACCAACCTGCATGGGGAATCAGCTTTGGGAAATAAGGTGGATTGCATTAGAGAAATCTACACTTGCACTTGAAGTCATGGTTTGATGAAACTTCCTTTTGCGCAGCAATCTAGACAGTTTTGGAGGATGAAAATGTGATGGTAGTTTAACTGACAATAGTCCTCATTGAAATACACCTAATTGCCAATTTCCCAAAGTGCATTTCTTATGCAGTACAGTGTGGTAATGTCCATTTCACTTGCGTCAGATGGGATAATTTAGTCCCAAAACAGTTTTGAAAAAAGTAAAGCCAATGTCTAGAATGTATTTGTCCATAAGTTAACTTTCCCTGTTACAACTAGAGAGGAGGAACTGGCAAGTACCATTCCGACAGCAGTTCTGTGGAGCTTATTTAACTTCTGTAAATCTCATTCAAACCAAATTGAATCAAATTTTTGATAATATTTTAAACAGAATTTCCTTTAATCGAATGGAATATTTATTTGAAATAGTTAATTTTCATAAATTTCCATTTAAGAGTTTTGAAAATTTGGAAACTGTCAGATCCATGGATTTTTGAAACCGCAGTTCAATTTAAAACCAGGTTTGTTCTGAAACTGGGAATAATCACTAGTAACAACCTAATCCTGTCCAAGCTCCTCATGGATCTTCCACCACTTCCTTGAAGAGACATGTCAGATGCCTAAAATCAGATTTTACAATGTAGACACTTTCTATTTTTCGAGAAAAAATGATGGAAACAAACAAAAAAAGAAAACATTCAGGTAGTAGACTATGTGTATTGTTTCATAAGTAAACTAGGGGATTTGAACTTGTGACTTCTTGGGCTGTTGTGGTGCACCACCAGCAACTCAACAATAAGATAGGTATATTTAAAGACTTTTAGGGCGATGTACGGAGAGCCATTATAACTTTTTCCTTCTTAAAGCCACGTTAACCCATGTACCAAGGGTTAGCGTGACTTTAAGAGGTTGCAGTGTGCAATCGCCACAAGCTATGTTCCAAGCTGATAACGGCTCTTTAAGACAAAAACTTTAATGCCAGATAGCTGGTGTTAAAGTTTCAGAATGGGAAAACCCCATTCGCTATGCACTGAGAGCCGTTATAGTACATTGCCTAGTGGAGGCAACAGAGAGCGATAGCGGCTCTCGGTACATGGCCCTATTATCTCTAAATGTACTATTGTACTTGCAAGAACATGGAAGCCTTCTGTGTTACAGAATCTACTACTTACATGTACTAATGCAACTTACTAGAGAAAGAAAAGCTTTCACATGAGGATTTAATAAATCTTTTGTGTATTTTCACAGATACAAGTTAATCTACTGGTACTGATCAACACCCCCCCCCCCCCACACACAACACACACCCACCACCACCCCATCTTCTATGTAATTCTGATCAGCAGTGAACTCTGAGACCAGAAACCTATCACATAACCACGTTCACATAAACCAGAAAAAGTTTCTTATTGATGATTGAAGTCTATGAAATATTTTCCCTTGAGGTCAGGCAATTTTCAACTTTACACAGGCATCAAGATTGTATTATTCAGCTATGAGTACAATTTATTGCAATTCATATAGTCATAAAACATTCTATTGACATAGAATATTATAGCCAAAGCCATCTGCATATTAATTGTTGGTAATGAGAAACATAAATTCAACAATTGAGTTGTAATGGCGAGATACATGACACCACAATTCATTTCACAAGGTTGTCCTGACAGCTGGAACAAACGTACAGATGGCAATGGCAATAAATGTGTAGAACTGAACAAAATACAGTCAGTTATGGTTTAAAATTTGAATTATATTGACTGTTATCTATTAAAAACAAAAAATATGTAACATCTTAGTCTTGTTCACAAGCCTCCAGAAGATGTTTATGTTTAACTCCCAGTAAAAGGGCAACTGTATGAGTTCCCACCCACCCCATCCCACTTAGGTCCCACCCATGGGTTATTTAGATTGCCTGCAATATTTCTCTTAAGTTCTGATCGTTGATCCAGTTTGCTCCACATCACAGCTTGTGTCTGGGATCTGACGTAAGCCTAGAAAGGATGACCTAGAGGTTTTGGTCCTCACCCTGTTTACTTTATTGGTTTTTATTTGAGGTTTTGATGGGACAGTATACAGTTGTTGCCTTTTAAATGTTTTTTTTTAATATATATATAATATATATATATATATATATATAATTTTTTTTTTTTTTTTTAATAAATAACCCTATATAATAAAGGCCTAACTGCTGTGTCCATACTGTGGTCTGTGTGTGTGTGTCACACTGAGGGAGAGTCTGTGCAGTTCTATGCAGTTCCTATTGACTCACCACTAGAGGGAGAAACACAGAAAACACATGGAGACAGAACACAGACCGCAGGTAAGGTTGCAAGGGAAGGGGGGGGGGCTAATTTGGGACAGAGGGGGGTCCCCTGGATTGGGCAGGGGGGCTGGATTAGGGACAGAAGGGGGTGGATTAGGGGCAGGGGGAGCTGGATTGGGGACAGAGGGGGTAACCCTGTAAGGGACAGAGGGGTGACCCTGTATTGGGATAGAGGGGGGGTGGTGGATTTGGGACAAAGGGGTGACCCTGGATTGGGACAGAGGAGTGACCCTGGATTTGGGACAGAGGGGGGGCCCTGATATGGGACGAAGGGGGCCATGGATTTGGGACAGAGGGGGGACTCGATTTGGGACAGAAGGGGGACTCAAGATTTGGACATGGAGGAGGGCTAGGCCTTGGAACATAAATAAATAATTTGTTTAAAGTTTCCAGTACTTTTAATGCTTCAGTACTGTGGATACTTTAAATAAGAACCAACGGTTTATTACTGATAATCTTTTAAAGCTTTGTCAAAGCATCTGTGGAACCATACTGCCTGATGAAGAGGGTAAACTCTTGAAAGCTTGAAAGGCTTTATAATGTATCTATGTATACTATATATATACAGTATATAGTTATTTTTTTTTTGGCAAAAAATATTAAGTCTGAATTGCAGTTCCTTTCTGCCCCTTGATAAATCCCCTGTGAAGGGAGGGTTGAGGACATTGATTAGAGGCAGACTTCTGAAGGAAACACTGTCATTTCAAGAACTATTGTTGTTTTAGATGTGTGCTTTAATTGCAGGTGAATCAGGATTTTTAACATTTCTAGTTATTTTCCTTATAATTTCTGGAGTTAAAGTGGCGCTAGCGGTTCGCGACCAGTTAGCATATCTTTACTCCATATAGCGCATATGCGGGGTTATGCAAATGACACCCGCACATCCGATGCTCGTGATTCAACATGGCGTGTGCGCTACTTTTAGTGCTGAATTTTAACGTCAGCTAATATTGACAGTGAAATGTGCAGATAATAATAATTTATGTTTCTGGTGTCTATAATCTGGTATCAATGTACTGGCATCTATCTACCTGGTGTCTATGTACCAGGTGGCCATGTACAGGTCTCCAAGTATCTGGTGTATATTTATCTGGTGTCTATGTACAGTACCTGGTGTCTATGTATTTGGTGTCTATGTATCTGGTGTCTACAGTATGTATCTGGTGTCTACAGTATGTATCTGGTGTCTATGTATCTGGCGTCCATGTATCTGGTGTCTATGTATCTGGTGTCTATGTATTTGGTGTCTATGTATCTGGTGTCTATGTGTTTGGTGTCTGTGTGTATCTAGTATTTCACTTAAAAAAAAGGGCGATATAAAATAAATAATTAGGCGATAAATACATCAATAGGTTAACAATATGTCTATTTAATAAGTGCTGGGCCTTTAAAAACAATAAAGTCTTTATCCAGAAGTGCCTGAATGAAAGTGATTGGATGGGTTTACAGGAATATAATCCAAGGCTTCTTTTTAAATGGTGATAAAGTCATTTAGCATGTTAAATGATTTACCTGCTTTTGCTGAGGAAACTTAAAAATGTGCCAACAAACAAGAAGGGGAAATAATTATCGCGTAAGTGCAACTATTGGGTCAGAAGGTAAACTAGGAGGTCAATGCCGTTCCTCATAATAGACCAACAAGCAGCATTAACCAATCAAATCCACAACAACCTACAGAAGAGCCAATCAAAACAACGTAATGTGGGTGATATTTTAGATCACTGTTCAGTTTAGTACTTTTCTTTTATCAAATAACATCCAGTTTAGACCTTCACAAGAAAATTACGAGTCACAAACCAATGTGTAAATCTAATAAGCAAATGTATATTTAAAACAAGTCGTTAAAACGTTTCTCTTCCTAGAGAAATTGACATGAAACAGAGAGGATAGATAAAATTATGCAATTAAATGGTGTATATACAGCCAGAGATCTGAATAATAACCAGTCGACTACAAAGCTACGGAATTTATTGCTGAAAACATCAGAATAGTCTGTTGGCTCCCTTTCTGTGCATGAAAAGATGTTTCAAAGCAGAGGGCAATTAGTCCTGAGTGAAGACAATGATCCATTGTGTTTTGTCAGTAGACATAAGATATAAGATCCGTTTTCAACTGTTTTCGTAGTTAATAACTTTAGTTTGGATTCAGACAAAGGAATGGAATCACATTTTATTACATTAAGGAACAGAGCAAAACAGACTTAACAACCTTAAGATAGGGCTACATTTCAGCTATTACCTAAAAGGCTGCTGGATACCATCTCTGAAATACCTGCAAACATTTAAAAATGCTGCATTTTCTACGTATATTGAGAAATGGATAGTTCTAAAATGGGTTACGTGATGGATCATCCTTTGACATTTGCGCCCGGTCGGCTAGGACAAAGGACTGTCAGTTGCAACCATCCCATATTTTGGGCCAATCGACCCTACACTGAAATTTCTAAAATATTGGCTGGTGTGTACCCCACATTGGAAGTACAGCTTGAACATTAACCCTATGGTCACCACCTTTTATTCTACAGTAAAGCAGTTTAGGTCAGGAATGGAATAAAAAAAAGCTAAAAAAACACAAAATTTCCTTCAAGGTCAGGGATCTGGTTTGGAATTAGGACCCAAAGTGATTGTCCATAACTAGGTATGCTGTCCGTGTAGAAAACCCTTAACAGTAATACCTCCTACGCCATAACTAGGTATGCTGTCCGTAGAAAAACCTCTAATAATACTCCTTACTGTCCATACTAGGTATGTGTTCATAGAAACAACCCTTAATGTAATACCTCCTTACTGTCCATAACTAGGTATGCTGTCCGTAGAAACAACCCTTAACTAATACCTCCTTACTGCCCATAACTAGGTATGCTGTCCGTAGAAACAACCCTTAACGTAATACCTCCTTCTGCCCATAACTAGGTATGCTGTTCGTAGAAAAAAAATTACATAATACCTCCTTACAGCCCATAACTAGGTATGCTGTTCCTAGAAACAACCCTTAATGTAATACCTCCTTATGCCATATAGGTATGCTGTCCGTAGAAACAACCCTTAAATATACCTCCTTACTGTCATAATAGGTATGCTGTTCTAGAAAAAACCCTAATCATACCTCCTTACGCCCATAACTAGGTATGCTGTCCGTAGAAACAACCCTTAACCTAATATCCTCCTTACTGCCCCTAACTGGTATGCTGTTCGTAAAAGAAAGAACCTCAAGTAATACCTCTTACTGCCCATAACTAGGTATGCTGTCATAGAAACAACCCTTAACCTAATACTCCTTACTGCCCATAACTAGGTATGCTGTCGTAGAGAAAAAAACCCTTTAAAGGCCATGTTCCACCCCCAAAACTATAATCCCCCAACTACGGCCCATCATGTAGTGTAGTTTAATCCTTACCTCAAATCCCAGCTCCATATGGGTCTCCGTAGTCCCCCCTCCAAAGTCCCAAAAAACTGCCCACCGGAGGATAGCAGAGTCCATATAGGACTCTGCCTCCTACCTGGCCTCGCGGAGAAGTTTAGCATGCGTACTGCAGCCCTTCTCCCCCTCCCTCTCCCTCCCTCTCAGGATTCCCTCCCCCTAGTGTCAAACCCTTAATATATAGGATTCCCCTGTCCCCCCAGCCCCAACCGCTATATTTATATTGTTAGAAAGCTCCCGAAACTTACTTACCTTCCTCTTTCCCCGCCGAAATGCACTCAAGGCAGCCGCGTCCGTGATGGCTGCCGCTCAGCCAATCACCAGACGCAACTGCCGGTCCCGCCTCAGCTTGCATTTTCTCGCAAGCAGAGGGCCGGCAGCGCGGCGGAGGAAAGAGGGTAGGTAAGTAGAGTGAGTTTGGGGCACTTTCTAAAAATATAAATATAGCGGTTGGGGCTGGGGGGACAGGGGGAATCTTATATTAAAAAATCATTTTTAGGGTGGACATACACTTTAACGTAATACCTCCTTACTGCCCATAACTAGGTATGCTGTCTGTAGAAAACAACCTTAATGTAATACCTCCTTACTGCCCATAACTAGGTATGCTGTCCGTAGAAACAACCCTTAATGTAATACCTCCTTACTGCCCATAACTAGGTATGCTGTCTGTAGAAACAACCCTTAATGTAATACCTCCTTACTGCCCATAACTAGGTATGCTGTCCGTAGAAACAACCCTTAATGTAATACCTCCTTACTGCCCATAACTAGGTATGTGTCAGTAGAAAAAACCCTTAATGTAATACCTCCTTACTGCCCATAACTACGTATGCTGTCCGTAGAAACAACCCTTAACGTAATACCTCCTTACTGCCCATAACTAGGTATGCTGTCCATAGAAACAACCCATAATGTGATACCTCCTTACTGCCCATAACTAGTATGCTTGTGAAGGTTCTCATTCATCCAGGTCATGGTATATCTGTTGTATTCAATTAGATCAACTGGACTTGAAATGTAGTTCTTGAAGACGTTTCGCTAGTCATCCGACTGGCTTTCTCAATTCAGAATGACTTGTACAAGAATCTGTGGCAATTATGTACCCTGGAAAATCCAATTAGCATATCACAGCCAGGTGTTAAGGGTTTGTGTGTGGCTAAGAGGTGTTATAGGAACGCCCAGAGTAAGGTGTTAAAACAGCATTGTACTGGCAGACAGTTGGGTCGAACCCCCCCACCTCTATTTAGGCTTGGTTTTTTATTTCACATAAATGGCCTCCTTAACACTCTCTTGAAACAGTCACGTTCCTTTGCCAATATTGTAAACATTACAATCTTCAAAGGTAATGCCCTTATCCTTAAGATGATGCAGGTACACGGCTGAGTCCTGACCCGAGGAATGGCTCTTCTGTGCTGGGCCATACGTTGATGCAGTTGCTGTTTGGTCTCCCCCCACATACAATCAGAGCATTCTTCACTGCACTGCACTGCATATATGATGTCGCTTTTCTTGTGTTTTGGTATTGGGTCTTCGGATGTACCAATGCTGCCCAGTTGTTGTTCGGTTTTTAAAGCACTCAGGTGTTTTTCGGGTCAGGACTCAGCCGGTTGTATGCATCTTAAGGATAAAGGACATACCTTTGAAGATTGTAATGTTAACATATTGGCGAAGGAACGTGACTGGTATGCTGTCCATAGAAACAACCCATAATGTATACCGCCTTACTGCCATAACTAGGTGATGATGTCGTAGAAAACAACCCTTAAGTGATAGTTCATTCATCCAGTGTTTTTTATCGATACTGTTATATCAGTTAGATCAACTGGACTGAAAGTTTCTCTATTCAGAATGACTTGCACAAGAATCTGTTGGCAATTATGTACCCTGGAAAGTCCCAATTAGCATACAACAGCCAGAAAGCATAATTAGGCCTTGCATTCATAATGTCCTTAACACCTGTCTGTGATATGCTAATTGGGACTATCCAGGGTTCATAATTGCCACAGATTCATTCTGAATTGAGAAAGCCAGTGGGATGACTAGCGAAACATCTTCAATAACTAAACTATTAGTCCAATTGATCTAACTGAACACAGCAGATAACCCTTAATGTAATACCTCCTTACTGCTCATAACAAGGTATGCTGTCCGTATATATTTAATTATAAGTTCTATTCCTTTCTGCTAAATGTTTCTGCCTCCTCCCTTTGCTCAATGAGCTTTTTATAAGCTTGAAAATGTGCAGAGGCGGCATCTGGTGAAACAGCTGGTAATCATTGGTTGTGATGTTAGCAGTCAGCCTTGATTGACTGCATGGAGGGAGGAGCCAGCTTACTTAGAATTGAAGCAATAATTATAGTTAAATATCCGGCTTATAATACATCTAAAAATGTGCTAAAGGGTGGACATTAAATTTTTAAAGCAGCATAATGGCTGAAATTGCATTAACCAGCACCTTGAAAACCTGAATATCCCCCCACTAGAAATGGCCCCTTATTATCCTCATATAATAAACCAGACTCAGTGTTCTTATCCAGACACAGCTCTGTACAGATACTCACAAAAACATCAATAACGCCAGCAAAAAACTGTAAAACAAATAATTCTCATACACTAAGGTACAATGGAATAAAAGCACAACAGCTGCTACTTTAATACAGGAAGATAACTGAAGCCTCAGAATGATTGCTGTTTGATTCATTAACTTCCCTGGGAAAAAAAAATGATGAATTGCAAATTCTTGTAAGTTTTTCCAGTGGAGCAGTGAAGAGAACCTTCTGCCTGCATGTTACAAGCTTCGCTGATTAAAGCTTGGTGTATTAACACTTTCAGTGCAAATCAATGCCATTCCTTTATATATAAACAACACCTTTAACAACCTTCCCCTTTAAAGTAGAAAATAATTAAACTTTAATCAAGAGAGGGAGCTGGAAAAGTATTCATTGTTCCCTTGGCTAAAAGGAGAATTATACTCCTGCAATAATTGACTGCTTTCTGGCTCCATGCTATCCAATGTAAGAGATGAGGAAATTGTCAGTGACAATGAATGTGGGTGGAGCAAGAAAGTAGTCAGTTACTGCATGAGTATAATTTTTTTCCCACTAAAATGGTATGCTGTTGTTTTTTTTGTCTTTTTCTGGATTAGGAAGTGTTGGTTGTACTTGTGGCTACTGATAATTGTATTGCCTTAGTATGCTTAAATTGGAACTAGAGAGAAATACTTCAACTTGTAGATGTTTTAAATACATTGAATTTAAGACCCTGTTTAATCTGCTAAAGAAAGTTTTAGTAGTCAGTTTTTACCCAGTAGGTAAATGGAAAATTAGAATACTCACATTAAAATCCTACATTTAATAGTAACATAGTAATTGAGGTTGAATAAAGACATGTTCATCTAGTCCAACCTATTCACTTTTATTTTTTAAACCATTCCTACCAGTTGATCCAAAGGAAGGCAAAAAAAACCCAGCTAAAAAAAAAAAGGAGAGGGGGGGGGGTTTTGGGAAATTCCTTCCTGACTCCAAACGGCAATCAGAAAGTATACCTGGATCAACCAGATCTACAGTATATGTATTAATACCAGTAATTCTCAATATTATATAGTATCACTGTACCAACCAGAACTACAGTATATGTATTAATACCAGTGATACTCAATATTATATAGTATCCCTGTACCAACCAGAACTACAGTACATGTATTAATACCAGTAATTCTCATTATTATATAGTATCCCTGTACCAACCAGAACTACAGTATATGTATTAATACCAGTAATTCTCAATATTATATAGTATCCCTGTACCAACCAGATCTAGAGTATATGTATTTATACAAGTAATTCTCAATATTATATAGTATCCCTGTACCAACCAGAACTACAGTATATGCATTAATACCAGTAATTCTCAATATATTTTAGTTTTAGAAACTTATCCAGGCCCTTTTTAAAGCTATTTAATGAACTTGCCATTACCACATCTGCTGGAAGACAGTTCTACAGTTTCACCGCTCTCGCTGTAAAGAAACCTTTCCTAACCTGAAGATGATAATCCCTTATAAGGACTAAAGGTGGACACTATGATTGCAGTTGTTTGATCCACGGACTGTAGGACCGGATTAGCTGCCAACATTTTTCCCCTATACACGACCCAACAACCGTACAATTTGAGGATCGTACAATTGCATCTATGGCCACCTTCATTCTAAATCTTGGGTATTTATGTGCTTTTTTAGTAGAAAGCAATTGGTTTTAGTCAAGAACTCTTAATCACACTCCCTTTGCATAACCCAAACCCTCCCTATATCCTATGGCTAAGAACTTCATCATTAAAGGGTATGTCCACCCCTCACACAAACTTTTGCATGGGGGGCGGACATACCCTTTAAGAAAATAAAAAGGTATAAGCATTATCTGCAGCTAACAATCCGGCTGCTGTTTGTGCTGTCTGTGTTACTGGGGCAGAATCCCAGTGTTCACTGTTCCCTAAGGTAATCGAATGTATTTGTAAAAAGAGAATTAAACATAAATTACAAATAATCCTGAATGGATTCTGCCCAACTTTTGGAGAAACCAAGATGGCGATGCACCAACGGGCGCACTGCTCCTGTTCTGTAGTTAAAGTCATGCTAACTGATGTTATATCGGTTAGCCTGACTTAAAAACCTTCATTGCGGCAGCTGCGTGGCTAACTCGGAAGTTAACCACGCAGCCGCCACAAGCGATGTTATATGCCGAAACCGACAATCTCCTGCAGCAATTTAAATGCGTTAAAAGTGCTGATATAAATAACACCACTTTACGATGCACCGAGAGCCACTATCAGCATATGACATTGCCGTGGAGTTTACACCAGGTTGCCAATAGCGTCTCTCGGTGCATCACCCTGCAATTGTTCTGCAGGTGTCTGGTATTTCCTGATTTCTCCAGCCCTCCTCCCTAGTGCGTTATGGTTGGTTTTCAGACTGCTCAGTCTTGATTTAAGGATACGTACACTGTAAAAAAAACTTCAGGTTAGTGGAAAGCTGTGGCTTTAAAACTAAAGTTGACAATTTTTTTTTTGTTCTATTCCACCCCCCAGAGCCTTTATTGCTTGAATCTTTCTGGCTTCCTCCTCCTGTATAATGGTATCAGGAGCTCCGCCCCACGAGATCTCCTGCTCCCTCCAGCCTCCTTGTCCCAAAAGGTAAGTTCTGGATGTCCAATGTGTGCATGTGACGTCAGTGCACATGCAACGTGACGTCATTACGCACGTCGCAAACGTGCTTGGTCACGGCTTGATGACGTCACATGCACGTTTGCAGAAGCGAGGTCGCACACACATGGGACATCTGGAACTTACCTTTTGGGACAAGGAGGCTGGAGGGAGCAGGAGATCTCATGGGGGCGGAGCTCCAGATACCATTATACAGGAGGAGGAAGCCAGCAAGATTCAAGCAGTAAAGGCTCTGGGGGGATAGAACAGAAAAAAAACCAGGCAACATTAGTTTTAAAGTCACAGCTTTCCACTAACCTACAGTTTTTCCAACAGTCTACATATCCTTTCAATAGAGATCACAGGATGGTCAGCCCGTTCTGAAAGGGATGGAGAGGCTGGGGATGGGATAAAGAACTAACAGAGAATGTCCAACTATGAAAACGTTTCCAAGTCACATATTGTTATGAGGGCTGCAGAACAAAAACCTACAAATGATATAGATACTTTCCCCAGTGTGAAGATCGTATGATTAGTTTAGGTTATATTCTGTCTTGTGTCATCACAAACATAGAAGTTTAAATTTCCCCTTTCCTATCCATCATAGTGATGTATTAAAAGAAGGATTTAATATACTGGTTGAATGATGTATTTTATTTCATAAAATGTCATTGAAATTACAAGCTTTCAGGATTCTCAAGGTTTTCCTGTGGGTTGAAACACTAGTAAAAAACCCTCCATCTTTGTGATGTTTGAAGGCTTGTAAATTCAACCAGACATCAGATAAAAGGTGTTTCTTAGAATTCCACTTGTACCTAGTAGATTGATTCCAGTAAGAAACCCAGTAACATCTATACGTTCACTCTATGCTGGCTTCCCAGTAATGAATTCTATACAGAAGCAGTAATTGGCTTCAAAGATGATTGAATGAAAACCTACTGAACCCAACGATCAGAATCAATTATACTGTATGCCATACATGCATAGATATGTATTATATTTATAATAACCTTGGCTTGGCTTGATAAAGTTCTTGCTGTGGAGCAAAAACATTGCATATTTTGCACATCCATTAAAGGCATTAAATCCTTGTGTGCATTTGACTCAATTGGAAATATATGTATGAATTCACTGGTACCAAGGTAATAATACGACTTCATTTAGAAAGTGGAGTGCATACAGTTCACCAGCACTCCCCCATATATATAATATGAGGCCCAGGTGCCAAAACCGGAAATCCCATGTACAAACCAACTGTTGTAGGTGCAATCTCGGGTCTTAAAAAAAAAATATATATATATATACAACTCCTTCCTCTTAAGTTCTATTAAGGAACTGTCAATCACCCATTCCCTTTGCATAAACCAGACCCTTCCTAAAACTTATGGCTAATTGCTTAAGCATTAAGATAATTACAGCAAACACTCATATTCCCCACTCTAAGTGAGTCTCAGATTCTGGGAGGGTCTGGGCACAGAGAGAGGGGAAATGTAGACTAACTAGGAGTGAGCTGAACAGGACATGAGGAGCTAAGGGGAAAGAGAGCATTGTGGGAGCAGAAAGGGATCAAATTCCCGGCAGCTCAAAAAAAAAAATAGAATATATAAAAGCAAGTCATTATTTTCAGTTTAGTGTCCCTTTAAACTATCAAAAACTGCAAATGAAATGGTTAATGGCTTCAGAAGACAGACAAGGAATAGTCTGATTTATGGGTCACATTTCTGCCAGTATAGGAAATTTCATCTAAATGAAAAATGTGACAGCTGGAGTTTAGCAGATAATCAACTTATCCTGTAATCTATCAAATGTAAATACAGTTTATGGAAATCTTGGAATATGTCTGAATATGGAAGCTGACATCTGTGGACCACTGAATTCTAGGAGGCTAATGAATAATGATAGGTTCTGTAGAAACATTACCTGCTTCATTAGTTCTGATGACTCTGGATGGAACACTTGGATCCCCTGTTCCTATGTTGTTAGTAGCCACGACTCGGAATTCATATTCTACCCAAGGATTTAGGTCAACAACCATTGCAGACTCCATGTCTCCACTAATCATCTCAGGAACTATGAAACATAAAGAAAGGTTGGCATTTTAGAGTCCATTTACACACACATCATAGATCAAATACAAACCAAATTGTTTTGTTATGGTGTTGTCTATGTATGGACTGTCCACCTAATAGTTCTTCTAGAGTTATTAGAGTTAAAGACTGGGAGATGTCCTTCACATAACTGTTAGAGGTTGGATGCCATGGCCACTAAAGGATTTTGTTTTTCTGATTGATTTGAAGTATGAACTCTATGACTTCTCTTAGCTATACATCGATTAAACGTGTCTGACTGGCAGAATTTATACGGCAACTTTGAATGAATATAAATAAGGGAAAACTAGACATTTAACATAACAACAATAATAATAATAATAATAATAATACCATGTAACCTGCAAATATCTGTCTTGCAATAAAAGGTACAGTAGAAATAAATAATCAGACATGGGATATTCCCATATGCAAAACATATTTAGAAACACCTCTATATATTTCTGGGTGTTGTATTATACAGACTAAACTTATAATACATATAATAATGTCCAAAATCACTTTATTTAAAGAGAAGTCAACCCTCAAGGGTGACACGAGAAGGTATTTTTCAAAAAGTTTATTCAAACAGTTATACTGTATGTTTAGTAAGGAAATACAAAGATTTGGACCAATGGGCAATCGGTCGCGTCAGAAAACCACAGCCGACCGTGCAGTCCTCTATGGACCGCACGATTAGTCGCGCCCAATTTTTGCTGTAACCGACAGTGCTTCACTAGTGGTGAATGGTTGGTTGGAACGAATACATTTCATGGTGTGTACCCAGCCTAAAGGTTCGTACACATGTATGATCGCAGGTCCTGACCCGCGACGCATGATGTGTATGAACGTTTGTTTTGACCGATAATTGGCCTGTTTATGGGAATTTTATCGGCCGAAACGGCCAGTCAGTAAGGGATCGTTGCACGATCGGCACTTTTGTCCAATTATCAGCCGAAATGGACGTTCGGACACATTATGCGTCACGGGTCAGGACCCCGCACGTGTGCACGAACCTTAAATCTGCTTGAATCTTTAAGTTTTCTAATCCATGCAAAGACTAGTACAAGCGGTGGTTAGGATGTTAAAATAGTCCCCAAAATGGCCAGAATTTGCCCTGCTCCTGATGTAGTAAATAGGAGGTAAAATGCGTTGTTTAACTGTTTATAGGTACTATACTTACATATATTATATGTGGAATAAATTATTTTTATTCTTCCTCTTAATACTGCAATAAGATTGATGCTTTTTAGTTAATTGTAGTTCAGAGGGAAATATAATATAATGCATCCAGTCTAATTTCTTGTTACATTTACAATTTTTGTTAGCACTGATGCATCGCTGAAGTCCTGAATCCAACCTTGGACACATCTGCAAGAAGTGTGTATATAAAAAAAAGTGTTTTTTTTACCCCCTCAAAAAAAACTTTGATAATAAAAAATCTGCCCCAAAATGTCAATATTTAAAAATTGGAGAGATGTAAGATTAACTTTAAATTGTGCACAATGTTTGGTTGCCCCTCTTTCTGCTTCCCGATAGCGGAAAGTAGTTCAGCAGTTGTCCCCAGTCCGCTAGCTGACTCTTCTGAGCATGTGCAAGCTCAGGTGAAGAAATGTAAACCTTTTGAGAGGCAGAGGGATAGGAAAGAAAAACATTTTGCTACATAACAAGTTACTATAGTCCTACTGCTCTGTACCTCAGCTAACTACGGTAACTATTGTGGTTTTGGGGTCTGGGAGTTATTTTCCTACAGTTCAAATACACAAACTAATTTTGGACTGATGCTTCCAAATGAGAGTTGTTCCAATCTGTCATCTCAAGGCCAAAGTTAAATTCTTCCACCCCAATATGTCTGCCTGACAAATCACGCGACCTAATCAAAGGAGAATAAAGAAAGAACACCTTAACACACATGTTGGCGGCTGTGTTCCAATCCCTCTATGCATCCATCCAACCGAACATAAAGATCCAAAATGTATAAAACGTACATGAGGAAGGAACCAAAGCAAAAGCAGAATTAGCTGCATTAAATGTGAAAACTTGAAAATGGGTTTTTATACCCGAAACGTGGGACTTAATCAAACAAGCCTGTATTGTAGCTAATTCTGCTTTTGTCTTGGTTCCTTTCTCATCTACTTTTGCTACATTTTGGATCTATTAAGTGGAGAACTATAGTGAATTTTACGGGGGGCAGGTTGGTAGCATTGATAATTCCTACACCCCCCAATATTGTTTCTTTGAGGAGCGACAGACATCACGAAGAAAACTGCCTCCTTCAGGCTTCCACATTTTTTTTCACTGTCTTCAGTACAACAAAGCCCAGGATAACTGTACATGTTGGCGCTCCTAAAGAAATGATATTGGGAAGTAGGAATAATCAATCCTACCTCCCAGCCCCACATTTCTTTTTAAATTACATATTACAGTGTAGATGTCCTTTAAAGACCTCTACAAGTTTCACATTTGTTTGCAACTGAAAATCACAGCAATACCCTAATCAATTAATATACACTGGGTGTATTAATATATACAGGGTGTATGTACAAATAAATGATAAAAAAACAGGAAATAGATTGTGCAGATGCATTGAGTTTTTTTACTTTTCATTGTTACTGGTTTTTATCCCTAGAAATGTAAATTGTGGGGTAGATTTCTTAAGTTCCTGGCAGTCTGCTCTAAAATATTCCATTTTTATATGAAATGTTATTCCATGTGAGACATAATGATATTACTTTGTGCAGTAAAGGTGAGAGAGCACGGGAGTCATTTTTTTTTTTGGTTTGTTATTTATAAAAGTGGTTCAGGTCTCCTGAACTTTATTTTATTTCTCCTCTTTAAGAGCTTGATGGCTGTAGGCTTTTCGATGCGTTATCCAATTTTCAAAGTGTTGATACATATGCAATTTACTGCTAGAGGTAACTATAAAAGTGTCTCAAGGACCATGAGCTTTCCTCTAAGCAGTGATCACTGGGCAAAGAGCAGTTATACAGATATTCTACATTCTGCATTGCGACTTACTGTATTTTACAAAAAATAAATGGAGAAAGTGGAAGTAGGAAAGAAAGCCTTAGCTGACCCACCATAATTGTACATTGGGCTCCAGTACTAGATAATGCATTAGAAAGGGAAGGAAATGTACGATGGAACCCTTGCAATGGCTATTAGATAATTAGGGTTTTTAAATATTTAAAAAAGAGTATGTCCACCCCCACAAGTACCAATGATAATTACGTGAAGGCATCCTCCACTAACCCAGAGGCAATAATTCTCATGATATTCCTCCTGATCTCTGAAGGTCCTTCCTGTGTGCTAGTGTTCCTGGTAGCCAACCAATCACACCCAATGAATGATGGCTGTTTTTTGATGCATCTCCTTTGCCGAAGCATTAACCTTTCTGCCCTGTGCCTGCAGAGAGCTTGAGGAATATCTTGTACTTTTTTCCAAAGGACATTTTCTAACCTAGTGCCCCCTTCCTCCAGGAATGGTCAATCTCCATGTGTTGTTTTGCTTTTATCAGACATTGGAATACACTAGAGCTATCGGAAGTAGTGTAAAAATGAAAAGAATTTATAAAATTAAGGGGTAATTATGAGATGACATTATCTCCTTAAAGTCTTGCCTGAGCGATTTGTTCTCATTAGAGGTACCGAGATGTGAGCAGCAGATGTGAAATTGAAATCTAAAAGAAAACATCTGTCCTTTCTCTGAAGTGATATTTAAATTCCTGTACATACATTGGGATTTGGTTTATTTTAGGAAGATCTCAAAGCCTATCTTAATGCAAGTGGATGCAATTATTTTGCATATGGGACATGGAAGGTTAAATTAGGACATAGCACTAAACAATAGTAGTCTAGTATTCTAATAGTTAATCTCTCCTCTAGGGGAAATTTGCTCTGTTCTGGTTTAATCTAGTTTTACTCTTAGGACCATAGAGCTAGCATTTCTTCTAAGTCCTATTAAAGGGCATGTCCACCCCTTTTAACATTTTTTGTATATTTAATAGGTCTCCCTCCCCCAGCCCTAACCGATACAATAGATTTTCCAGAAACTCCCCTGATCTTTACTTACTTCTTTCCTCCGCCGTTCTGCCTGGCCCTCTGCTTGCATGAAACTGCAAGCAGGGGACCGGACCGGCATCCTCGTCCGTGATTGGCTGAGAGGCAGCCAAACACGGAGGCGGCTGCCGGCTGCACAGAATGCCAGGGGAGAGAGGGAAGGTAAGTAAAGACCAGGGGAGTCTCTGGAAAATCTATTATAGAGGTTGGGGCTGGGGAAGGGAGACATATTACATATCAAAGGGTTTTTACACTAGGGGAGAGAGAGCAAAATGGGAGGGAGAGGGAGGAGGGCTGCTCTGAGCAAGCCAAAATCCTCTGAGAGGAACCCTCAGAGGCGGAAAAAATTTCCCTCCCTGCAGTGCTCCTGGTGGTCAGTTTTTTTTTACTTTTGGGGGACATTACAGGAAAACCATTTGGAGCTGGGATGTAAGGTAAGGATTTTATACACTACAGAGTGGGGCAAGTAGAGGGGGGAATTATAGTTTTTGGGGTGGACATGCCCTTTAAGACTAAAAAGGGGTTAAAACTATTTTGCTTTTAGAGACATGGGACTTGATATTTTCTTTGAACAAGAAAAATGTGTTAATAAATTGTCCCGGTCTCTTTTTAAAGTGGCAGTATTTCCAAAAATAAAGTTTTAAAACATGAAAGTAAATTTTTAAGCCATCTTCTTGTGTGGCTGTTTGCATGAGCTGTCAAAGTTCTGCTTGTATTGTGGCTGACATCTCAGCGTTCTTCTTCTACGTCACTTATGGTGCGTGAATACTGTATCTCTAATGAACATGTCTAATGTTATAAATTACATACAATATAAGAATTGTGGAAGCACTCCAATTAGGCTAATTTACAACTACATTTAGCGGAATTGCTACTGATCTGGTCAAACATTTATACAAACATAGAAAAGATAATCAATGCACATTCCTAGGCCCCATACAATATCATATTATCTGCACACTGGCATACTTTATAAACAAAGGGGTTTTAGTATACATTACGTGATCACATGAATGAAAGCAACGCCTTTGCCTATAGCTGGTCTTTCGTTTCCCTGTCTACAGACCCTCTTCTCTGTTTGGACCCCTACTGTGTCAATATGCGCAGTATTACAGACAGATAAGTGTGTACTCTCTTGTATACACTTGACTATTACCGACATACTTGACTAGAGGGTTATGTGCACTAGGCTCTTAAGTAGCCAGTGTGCAGATAATATGATATTGTATGGGGCCTAGGAATGTGCATTGATTATCTTTTCTATGTTTGTATAAATGTTTGACCAGATCAGTAGCACTTCCACTAAATGTAGTTGTATATTAGCCTAATTGGAGTGCTTCCACAATTCTTGTATTGTATGTATTTATTGAGAGGCTTGGTCAAGCCTCCATGTGGTAATAGCACCCCCAACATGCCCCTTTTATGGGAGGTCCTATGCCTTTAATATAAAGCACTGGATGGCCTCTTCCCTCATTTTAAAAAGCCAAAGGACTGGGGGGGAAGGGAGAAAGCCTGTTATATGGATCCAGTGTGTAAGAATGAGAAATGCAAAGGTTTGCTAATGGTAATTGAAGTAAAAAAGGTTAGAAGTTAGGACCTTCCAGACTGGGGTTACCTTGACATGGTTGGAAGGCTTTTCATTCAAGTGATCAGAGTAATGTATAATAAAACCCTATAAAGTATGCCAGTGTGCAGATAATATGATATTGTATGTTCCATGTTTGTATAATGTTATAAATGGGAGAGATAGTCAGCCGCAGCACAAGCAGTACTTTGATAGATCTAGGAGCAGGCTTTCCTGGGAAAAGTTATTCCGTTTGAAAACCATTTTTGGAAATAGTTGCCCTATAAATGTTTTGCCCCCATACAGTATAATTTCTACTAACTAATGTCTACCTACCGCCAGAGAAATCATCTGTTAAACTGGCACTCACTCGCAGCTCCATTTGGGCACATGGCACAAGCTGAAGAAAAACATTCACAGCTGGAAATTATTGGCATTTTAAACAGATATTTTCTCTGGCAGTAAGTATAAAAGGGAAGTAGGAGCTGTCCATTAAATAGCTACTTATAATAAGGATATAGAAATCAAAGACTGTTTATTGCAGAAAAGGGGGTGATCCAAGATGCTTTGCTTTGTTAAAGTGCAATGTATAATGCAGAAGCAGATCTGGTTAGTTTCTATTTATTGTATATTTCATTTCACATTATCTACCATCAGATGTGTTACATGAATAAAAACTATAAATTGGCAAACCTGTTTTTACTGTCTGCCACCCAAGTGAAAATGGACTGCGAGCTTGTAAATTGTAGTAAAGGATGGGGCTGTGATTGTCCGCCCCAGGACTCCAAGATAAAGTTGCGGTACTTTCAGTAATTTCCTCTACGATAACAACTCCAGGAGGTCCAGGGGGGCCTGAAAAAAATCATCAAGATTGGTTACAAAACCACATAAAACCCATGTAAAGGTACATCCAAAAGACCTAAAAACCACTTTAACCTTCATAATGCTTTAAGCATCCTAAAGGCACAGTAAACCATTTAAGGCTATGTTACAAGGATTAATATGACTTCAAGATGGTAAAGTACTTGTAGGACATGCATTTAACTGCCGCAAGCAATGTACCCAATGCAATTTTTGCAACTTTTGCCCAACTTTATCGACAGCATATAGCTAGCTGGCAAAGGTTTAACACTGAATTGTAATGTTTCCCTGTACATGTTTCAGACCATCTGGTCCTTCCACAGGGGAATCTTAGTTAGAAAAGTAACTGGGGCAGGGACATAGGACTGGTTATTTCTACCATATACCTCCCAGTATCGTTTCTGTGGGCTGCATGAACGAAACTGCTTCTGCCAGGCTTCCTCAGTGCTTCAGCACTATCTTTAATACAGGGAGGCCCAGGATACTTACCTGAAAGCTGAAAACTGTACTTGGTGGTGCTCCTCAACAAAACAATATTGGGAGGTACTAGTAATAATCTATCCTACCACCTCTTCCCACATAATCTTCATTTTTAAAATTAATTTTTACAACATAGTTTCTCTTTAAATGGTACAACATAAACAAAGTAAGGTGTTGCCAAAATGGAGAATGCAGGGGTATAACTACAGTACCAGGGGAGAAACCAAATGGGGACCCGGCAATCACCACTTTCTTCCCCCCCCATGGCAGATATACCCTCCTCCCAAAATAACACTGTGGATGAAGCACAGATAGGGGCCCCATTATAATTTTGTTGGGGGCCCAGTGATTCCTAGTTACGCCACTGGGAGAATGGTTAGAAAAACTCACCCAATTCAAAGGGCCATAAAAGTTGTAGGCATGTTTCTATCTGAAGAGAAGTGTCCAGATTTACTTAGTATTCTTTATACAGTAAATTATTGTTGGTTTTCTTGTCTATTCTGAATAAAATACGAAAGAAATGGCTTAAAGTGGGCAAGTATTTTTATTTTGTAAATGCTTTATTCGAAATAAAACCTTGAATATTAGGAAAAACCCAACACTGCCATAGAGACAGGGCCAGCCTTTGTTCAGCCTGTCACCTGCACAGTTTGCAAAACAGGGGGTCTTACATTTTTTAGTTTATTACTATTAACGTATAAACCAAGGTTTTCAGGCAGTAAAATCAGCCTGAAAACCCGACCGCGGTTTATACTCCAGCCACCCTCTCGCTCCCTATACTGATGCGCCGGCTGAAGTCACTCAGGGGTGCTGAGTAGTGACGTCAGCCACATCAGTTTAGGGAGGGTGGGAGTGAGAGAGCGGCTGCTGGATTTCATAAGTAAGTTACTGCAGGGAAGGATGCCCACAGAAGTACGCCAGGGAAGGATGTCCACAGAAGGATGCCCATAGAAGTTACCCACTGAACTGGGTGGGAGGGTGAGGGTGCAGATGTTTGGAAACTACTACTCCCAGCTACTAAAGCATGCTGAGAGTTGTAGTTTCCAAATATCTGGAGTGCCAAGCAATGAGGCTTTAGTTGTCTTTTAAATGGACAGCAGAATTCTCATACAGTTACAGTAATAGCCATATCCAGTATAGCTATTACTGTATGGGACTTCTGCTGTCCATTTAATGGGCAACTAAAGCCTCAAATCAATACAGAATGAGAAGGAGAATGGTATCTATTATTGCCTTCTGATTCTGTATTGTTTTGAGGCTTTAGTTGCCCTTTAAATGGACAGAATAATTCCCATACAGTAGTCCCATACAGTAATAGACATACTGGATTTGGCTATTACTGTATGGGACTACTGTATGGGAATTCTGCTGTCCATTTCAAGGGCAACTAAAGCCTCAAAACAATACAGAATCAGAAGGCAGTAGTGGTCATATTTTCTATTAATTTTTATACTCGAGTCAGGTAAAAATAGGTACCTTGGTTTATACTCGGGTCAGTTTATACTCTAATATATACGGTAATCTAATACTGTAAGATTTTTTCTGTCTGTCACCTCCCCCAACAAACACATACACACTGACCACAATCGCAGCTTCAGACAAGACAACGTAGGACTTTAAATGAAATATGGATATTTTTCCATTAGAATCGAATCCCTGGCAAGTTTTTCTTTAAAACTAACAAACACTAGACTGTTCCTGAAAACCACATAGTCCTATTAGAATTTAGATGTTGTGCATGAAATCTAATTTAGTGTGAGAGCTGCTCCTTCTCAGGATGTTCCTAAATGGAATGTTACAGTGGGAAGGAGAGATCCATGCAGAAAAAGACGAGACATCGCATTAATGGGCGCAATTTATATCCATCAAAAGTTCAGTATCAATTTTTGAACATTTTAAATATTAAAGAGGGCACAGGATTAAATAGGAAGTGATTATTCAATCCTGTAGTCAATATGCAGTAAAAGCCCTTAAAAAGATTAAATGGTGAAATTTACTGAGCTGTTAGCAGTGATAAATGGGAAATACCATCCAGCTATGCAGATGACGTCCCTTTTGCATCCAAGTCCATTACGTTTTACAGTACTTGGAAATCCGCCAGACATAATTACATTCATAGTTTATTTAAACATCTTCTGTTATGGAGTCCCTTACGTCAAATATGGAACCAATCAACTGTAAGGCTGTGACCTAGGATCCTTCGACACTTGTGACCAATCGGCCAGGACGAAGCACTGTCGGTCATGTCAAAAGTAGCCATCCGTAGAGGGACGCACAACAGTCCATAGAGGACTGCACAATCGGCCGTGGTTTTCCAACCTGTCCGATCGCCCATTAGTCCGATTCGGATGAACGAACAGTCGGATGTGGCCGCCCAAAGAAACCATCCAATATTTGGGGCCGATCGACCAATACACTGAAATGTTGGTCAGTCAGACCAAAATATTCGATGTTGTGTACCCAGATTAAGAGTCAGAGAAAAATCTGCTCACAAACATTTTCCAATCTGTTTGACCCATCAACCCCCAAAAAAACCTTTCCTTTTGTTTGTGTTCAATGGATTTATCTGGAAGAGTTTATCAAGTGCTTTTATGATTTCAAGCCTTGGTGGTTTAAGTCCCTGTTACGTTCAGTCTTTCACAGTTACTTTCCTATTCATTTAACCTACTTAAAAGAGAGGTACAAATTCCTTAACCTCAACATTCATAGCAATTCCAAGCTTTAAAATGGGAAAATTGTATTAACTGCCCCGAGTTTGAAACCATTAATGTTTGTGTCCAGTTACAACAGACCCCCGGGGAGATTCAATAAAACAAAAGTTTTCATCATTTAAAATGGTGCTAATTTTGCCCCAACCAATCAGATATTATTTAACATTTGAAAGCTAACATCTGATTGGTTGGGGCAAAATTAACACAATTTTTAATTATAAGAACTTTTATTGAATCTCCTCAGGTCTGTTTGGTAAAAGCAGGTAAAAACGTTAGCATACCTCCATCTAGAGTAAACAAGAGCAGACAGCCATTGAATAGCCCAGGAATATAATAGGATCTGTATGGACTCTGAATGATGCACATATTCAATATATGACCCTGTATGGTAAAATTTTGCCTGAGCAATTTTAAGCCAACTTGATAAAGCCCCAGGACATTTCAATCATTCAAACGTAAATGTGAGGTTACATAGAAAAAGCCTCTTAGTCCACCTCTTAAACACAAATTCCTTACTTACCTTCCCTACCCCAACCACCAACTTAAAGTTTGTTAGAGTTACTTACCTCCTCACAGCTCCTAAAGCTTTGCTTCTCCTCCACAGTCCTCGTCTCCTTTGTAAGCTCAGAAAGGAGGCTGGAGCACTGGGGAAAAGTGTCAGTCATTGGCTGTGACATCAACATCACGACTGGGACTGACCGAAAGCAAGCAAGTATCTGTGTGAGATGCTGTGGAGAAAGGTAAGGGTTATGGGCTATAGGAACTGCGATGAGGTAAATAACTAGTTATTCTGAGCTTCAGTATAATGAGAGGTTAGTATAGATTTTTGTTCAGGGGGTGGGGTGTAGACATGCACTTTAATAGAAGTCTTGTCTTGTATAAAGAGAGGTATGGATTCAAGGGAGGAAAATGTAATTCTCCCTCTTTACAAAGCATTGGTAAGGCCTCATTTGGAATATGCAGTGCAATTTTGGAATCCTGTGTACAAAAAGGACATCTTTGAAATGGAAAGGGTTCAGAGAAGGGCAACTAAATTAATAAGGGGATTGGGGGAGCTTGAATATGAAGAGAGACTGGAAAAGTTACAATTATGTACGCTAGAGAAAAGGCTCTTGGGGATTTGATTACTGTGTATAAATACTTTAACGGGCCATACAATGAACTATCTGGGGCATTGTTCACCAATAGAACATGTCAGAGGACACAAGGACATCCCTTAAGACTTGAAGAAAAAAGGTTTAGGCTTCAAGCTCGGAAAGGGTTTTTCACTGTGAGAACGGTAAGGCTATGGAACTGTCTTCCAGTGGACGTTGTTATGGCAGGTTCATTGGTCAGTTTCAAAAAAAAGCTGGATGAGTTTCTGCAAACAAGGAATGTTACAAGTTACTGGTATTGATACATAAAGTAGAGTTGATCCAGGGAAATTTCCGATTGCCACTTGGAGTCAGGAAGGAATTTTTTCCCCCTTCATAAATTTGGTGGGTTTTTTTTTTTGCCTTCCTCTGGATCAACAGTTAGGCAGGAAATGAGGATATTGCTAGATGGGTTGAACTGGATGGACACATGTCTTTATTCAACCTCAAATACTATACTAATAGAAGTGAAAACTGCAGGGTAAATTGCAGCTGTTTATAAATGAATACCAGATCGTGTTCCATTTATTGTAAAGCCAACTTGAAACGTCAAAAGAATGTTCAATGTTCTAGATTAGTCCAAAGAAAACTATACTGCGTATTAAGCTTTAAAACCGAGGCTTCCTGAGTGCTTCAGCATTATCTTTAATACAGTAAGAGGTACATTATACTGCCAGTTTGGGGCAGTTTAAAACATTGATGAGCCTAAACAAAACTAGTATGTAGTGCAAAGAACCATTAAACCAACATCACTAATACCTGACTTTACTAAATTTTTTGTTCAATAAAATTATAATTTTGTTTCAAGATCAATAGTTTAACTTTAGTCTTTGTTGCCCAAATAAAATGTATGTAAATGTCTACTCCAAAGGAATGTCCATCGAAGTGATTCTTTAGTTCCATTTATCAGGCTTCAGATTGTACTCGGCTTATTGACTCAGGAAGCTTTTTAAACTGTGGTATATATTATAGTCCAGTTATCTTACCAATTCATCTGCAGCTAACAAGGCCACTTACTGGTATTGCATATTAACCAGGAAACCCCTTATCGGTCTGTGAAATACATCTCAGGCTATAAACAGACTTCATTTACAGCAATTTCCAGCTGCAAGTTATTTCCCCCCCCAGGTATTTACATCTTCTAGTGGGACTTTCAAACCATAGGGGCCTAGGCTCCGGATACCATACACCCATCAATTTCTTTTTCCGATTGCTTGTGTGCCATCCTTCCTTCTATAATTGTTATGTTAAATGACATTGATTCCTTCTTTGCGGGGAGAAATGGAAATTTTAAATTGAACTTTCCATCTAGAGAGAAAATTTGTGGATTATTTGCCAAACACTAGAAATAATGTAATGCCCTTTTATGATACTGCATCATCGTCAGGACTGTACGAGCGTATGATTTTCTGGTAAATCAACCAAGACGTTTAGGAATGATAACACAGAACTTGGTGTGCTGTATTCATTGAATTGATCATGAGGTTAGGCGCCTGTGAAGGGGGATCATTTTGAAGATTAACATTCTGGCAGGCAAAACACTATCTAAGCAACGGTATGCTAATTTGGATTAATGAGCTACATCTGAATTCCTTTATACATTTTAAAAATTCTTTTGTTTTTGTCTTTTAATAAAAAAAAAAACATTGAAAAGAAAAAGGCAATATTGAAAAGAAAAAGGCAATAGGATGAACTTTTGTTAAAAGAAAATATTTAACGGTAAAAAAAAGTCAATACGGGGGGAGGGGGAACGAAATTGTTTTTTTATTAATTTAAAATAAAAATGATAATTTCTCTATTTTACAAGCCTGCGTTTCATTTTATCAGGTGTATCATCAAGGAAGCTTGCCACAAAAACATTTCCCCACACCCAGATGACTGCAGTTGTGTATATATACACATGGTGTAAAACTTGCGTTTACCAAGTTAATATCTGTGAATTTATTGTGCTGGTAGTGCGGGTATCTCAAAAGACTAGAGATGGCTGAGACTGTTAAGTTTTGTTCTGTTTCCGGATTTCCGGATCTCAGGAAAATCCCGAAGATCTGAAAATTTTAAAACGGAATAAACTTTTGGGGCTTCGGAGCTCATTTTCGACGATTATCAAACGTTTAGAGGCTATTTTCAATATTCCTCGAAAATACGATCGGAGGATTATTGAAAATAGCTTCAAACGTGCGGTAATTATTGAAAATGTACTCCAAAGTCCCAAAATCCGAACGATCCATTATGTTTCGGACGGAACATTAAGATTTCAGAAACCAAGGGGGTTCCGTGTCGGAACCGGATCCCATCTCTATAAAAGACACCCACGCAGCTGGCGGTACCTGTTCAACGTGTGGTTTGCACTACGCGCCTATTTAACACCAGCTAATAGCTGGCAATGAAGTCACGCTGTGAGTGAATCTGTTCTGGTATTTACCCACTCGCTCAAACTGTGTATTGCATCCCAGAAGAGACTGTTAGTTCCATATTTAATTCCCAATAGTGGCACCATTTTAGTTAAGTGACCCTGCTGTTTTTCACCTCCCATCTACTATAAACATTGATCCAAAACTCAAATACAATGACATCAGGGTTATTCAATAAAAGTTCTTATCGTTAAAAATGGTGCTAATTTTACCCCAACCAATCAGATCTTATTTAAAAGATAACCTCTGATTGGTTGGGTCAAAATTAGCACCATTTTTAACGATAAGAAATTTTATTGAATCTCCCTGATAGCGTTTAAGTTTTCAACCATTGTTTGAGTGGAGAGAGCGGTGCCACTGATATCAATTGGGGAAATTCAATACTTAAAGGGCAAGTCCAGCCCCAAAATGAAAACTTACATACAGGTAAATCACCCACCAAAACCCTATATAGTAATAGTTTGAAATCTGAGAGATGTAAGTCTAACCTGAAATCCTGCACAATGTCCTGTTTCCCCTGTTTCTGCTTCCTGGTTCTTCCAGTTAGTAACTGTCCGTTATGGATTTGACAGTTGACATCACAGCCAATTACTGAATGTTAATTCTCTTTCTGACACTTCTGACCATGCCCAGGCTCAGTACAGGCTCAGTACAGGTTTCTAAATTGCTCAGTTTCCATGAGGCCTCCAGAAGCATAGCAGGTATACAGTAATGAATTCATAGGACAAACTATGATATATCAACATATTTTAAAGAGGCCATTTTTTCTAAAAGATGTTCTTATGAGGGTGGAGTTGTCCTTTAATATCATTACTTACCTTAGCCTAATCCCGCGATACACTAGCTGATGTAAACGAGATTACGCCAGGTATTGCATTGCAGGATCAGGTTAAGGTAAGTAACGCAACTTTAAAGCCTCCCACACAGTACCGTTAAGTTTCGCGCTAGGGGTTTTGGATCGATAGCAAAGTGCTATTTCCATTTGGAAATGGTGCTGTGCTCTAAAATCCATCTAAAACCCACGTTAACCCGACATTTCTTCAGGTTAATGTGGGTTTTAGAAGGATTTGTAAAATACCGAATCTCCCCCCTTATGTGATGTTAAAACCAGAACTCAGAAGCAACAAGCATTGCACTTTCCATCTCCGTGCAGTTAACTCTCCACTCTTCCTTTTTATACTCCACCTGTGCAACTAGGTTCCTATTTTCTCTTCTGAGATGACAGTCTAGCACTTGAACTGTTAGCCCTTAATTCATCAACTAGAATCTTTACGTGGCTCTTTATAGAAAACTGAGTTTAATCTCAGCCAGAGACTTTCAGCCCTTAAGGAATCTTTCATTTAATCTCAGTCAGACTTTCTGCTGCACCTTTTCAACTCTTTCCTTGATTCTCAGGCAGAGACGGTTTAGCTGCTCTTAAAGGAACCTTACTTCTTTTAGCTAAAGACTGCTAACCGTACTAATTAAAGACAACTGCACTAATCAAAAGGGGTTAACCAGGAGTCCTTTCCAGACCCTAAAACACTATTCGCTGGTGTTAAAAAGTCAAGCTAAAAGAGACACACACTGTAAACGCTCTTTACAAACACTGTATAATTTTTTTGTGGCCCCTGGTCACTGTACACCATCCAAGATCTATCACACTGCTATGCATTTGTGCAGCCCCAAGTAGTAGCGTAACTATAGATCTGCCTGCTAGATAGCGCAATAAGTTCTTATTAAACAGCTGATCGGGCTCACCTGATCGAAAAATCTAGCAGGCAGGTCTATAGTTATGACGCTGCTTGGGACTGCACAAATGGACAGCAGCATAATAAGGCTTGGATGCAGTCACCGCAGTAACAACTGATCTAGCCAAGCACTAGGGAGTGGAGGAATGTGTGACAGAGAACCTTCCACTGGAGTTGGCCATTACCGTGCCAGAAAAGTACGGTGGGTGTTCCACATTAGCACATGATTGCGCCATAGGCAGAGGTCCCAGTCCAAAACTGTGTTCCACACCCATTAAAAGAGTTTCACATCGACACTCACTTGTCTTGCCCGGTACTTCCGTATTTGAGAAAGGGTCATGTGACCCGAAACGTCATTACCTTTTGCAAAAATGCCTGAGAGAGCGTGTGGGCTCTGAAGCCTTGTGTTTTAACATGTGGAAATAAAAGTTTGAATTTTAAGCAAGTGCCGTCCTTTTCCTTTGGTTTGAATTCCACACCCATTCTCTGCACTAGGCACAAGTGTGACAGAGTCCCAATCCTCCACCCCCTACGTAATTTGGCCCATCACTTAGCCTGTCTTTTTGATTTTGGCCCCTTATATGATTGAGTTTGAATTCCCTGGTCTACATGCTCCTTTAGTCGTGAAAAGCCAGAAATATATATAGTGTGGATGGCTCAGTCTACTAAAGGTGGCCAAACATATCCAGTTACAGTGGTCATCGCATACACAGTACATGCACATTTCTTTTGCCAACTGAAAGGTGTCAGCGTAACCCAGTGCCACCAGATTTTAGCCAAAAAATGTGGCAACCCTGGGGAAGCATGGCGGTGACATCACAAGAGGTGTGTTGGAGAGGAGGATTGGTGGGTGGCAGGAAGGTGTGCATTCCAGGGGCTGCCAGTTCCATGGGTGGTGCTTCCAGTTCCAGTTCAGTTGGACAGGATTTTGTTGCTGAATTCGGGACAATCCAGTCCAAATAGGGACATATTGCAACAATGGGGTAAACTCTCTCCTGGACTTTGAATGCTGTATACCACCAGCTTTGTAAGTTTTTAACAAGGATTAATAAATGTGCATGGTAGAAAGCAGAAGGGGCCAGACTGAAAGCCGTGCAAGTGATTGGCTAAGATGCGATGTCTCAGCCAAATATACAAACATATAGATAATATCACTAAGATTCAATACACTTGCAATATTTGGTAAAGGTAATGACTATTCTAGCATTTGGCTGCATTATAGAAGCATGTGTCAATTTCAATAGTTAGACAGAGCACAGTGCAATTTCTATTTGTTCATCCCTGACAGGGTAGCTCCATATCCTATGTGATTGGCTGAGCTGCAAACAATTTATTAAGATGCCCAAATACGCTCACGTGTGACATCTCATTAGATCAGTACAAACCAAACTCCTCAGCTGTAAAGTCATTGTGAGAGAATTTACCAATGGTCCCTGGGGCAAACATGAACCAAAGTCTTCCTAAGCCTTAAAAGGTGTGTTTACTCAATCTATGAATAAATACATATGGTCGGAAATTATCCCAAGGCAGAAATGGCGGGGGGCAAGGTCCACACAGGCAATAGAAAAAGTTAGAATAAAAATCAACAGGGCTATATCAAGTTTGTCCAATTGAACGGTGGGATTGCAGTTAGGCACATCGACTTAGAACACGACAGCTCTCTTTTCGGTACCGACGGTGTACACTTAAATGAAGTGGGTCTAGATCTCTTCAACCTTAAATTACAAGAGGCTCAGATGTGTTACATGAATAAAAACTATAAATTGGCAAACCTGTTTTAACTGTCTGCCACCCAAGTGAAAATGGACTGCGAGCTTGTAAATTGTAGTAAAGGATGGGGCTGTGATTGTCCGCCCCAGGACTCCAAGATAAAGTTGCGGTACTTTCAGTAATTTCCTCTACGATAACAACTCCAGGAGGTCCAGGGGGGCCTGAAAAAAATCATCAAGATTGGTTACAAAACCACATAAAACCCATGTAAAGGTACATCCAAAAGACCTAAAAACCACTTTAACCTTCATAATGCTTTAAGCATCCTAAAGGCACAGTAAACCATTTAAGGCTATGTTACAAGGATTAATATGACTTCAAGATGGTAAAGTACTTGTAGGACATGCATTTAACTGCCGCAAGCAATGTACCCAATGCAATTTTTGCAACTTTTGCCCAACTTTATCGACAGCATATAGCTAGCTGGCAAAGGTTTAACACTGAATTGTAATGTTTCCCTGTACATGTTTCAGACCATCTGGTCCTTCCACAGGGGAATCTTAGTTAGAAAAGTAACTGGGGCAGGGACATAGGACTGGTTATTTCTACCATATACCTCCCAGTATCGTTTCTGTGGGCTGCATGAACGAAACTGCTTCTGCCAGGCTTCCTCAGTGCTTCAGCACTATCTTTAATACAGGGAGGCCCAGGATACTTACCTGAAAGCTGAAAACTGTACTTGGTGGTGCTCCTCAACAAAACAATATTGGGAGGTACTAGTAATAATCTATCCTACCACCTCTTCCCACATAATCTTCATTTTTAAAATTAATTTTTACAACATAGTTTCTCTTTAAATGGTACAACATAAACAAAGTAAGGTGTTGCCAAAATGGAGAATGCAGGGGTATAACTACAGTACCAGGGGAGAAACCAAATGGGGACCCGGCAATCACCACTTTCTTCCCCCCCCATGGCAGATATACCCTCCTCCCAAAATAACACTGTGGATGAAGCACAGATAGGGGCCCCATTATAATTTTGTTGGGGGCCCAGTGATTCCTAGTTACGCCACTGGGAGAATGGTTAGAAAAACTCACCCAATTCAAAGGGCCATAAAAGTTGTAGGCATGTTTCTATCTGAAGAGAAGTGTCCAGATTTACTTAGTATTCTTTATACAGTAAATTATTGTTGGTTTTCTTGTCTATTCTGAATAAAATACGAAAGAAATGGCTTAAAGTGGGCAAGTATTTTTATTTTGTAAATGCTTTATTCGAAATAAAACCTTGAATATTAGGAAAAACCCAACACTGCCATAGAGACAGGGCCAGCCTTTGTTCAGCCTGTCACCTGCACAGTTTGCAAAACAGGGGGTCTTACATTTTTTAGTTTATTACTATTAACGTATAAACCAAGGTTTTCAGGCAGTAAAATCAGCCTGAAAACCCGACCGCGGTTTATACTCCAGCCACCCTCTCGCTCCCTATACTGATGCGCCGGCTGAAGTCACTCAGGGGTGCTGAGTAGTGACGTCAGCCACATCAGTTTAGGGAGGGTGGGAGTGAGAGAGCGGCTGCTGGATTTCATAAGTAAGTTACTGCAGGGAAGGATGCCCACAGAAGTACGCCAGGGAAGGATGTCCACAGAAGGATGCCCATAGAAGTTACCCACTGAACTGGGTGGGAGGGTGAGGGTGCAGATGTTTGGAAACTACTACTCCCAGCTACTAAAGCATGCTGAGAGTTGTAGTTTCCAAATATCTGGAGTGCCAAGCAATGAGGCTTTAGTTGTCTTTTAAATGGACAGCAGAATTCTCATACAGTTACAGTAATAGCCATATCCAGTATAGCTATTACTGTATGGGACTTCTGCTGTCCATTTAATGGGCAACTAAAGCCTCAAATCAATACAGAATGAGAAGGAGAATGGTATCTATTATTGCCTTCTGATTCTGTATTGTTTTGAGGCTTTAGTTGCCCTTTAAATGGACAGAATAATTCCCATACAGTAGTCCCATACAGTAATAGACATACTGGATTTGGCTATTACTGTATGGGACTACTGTATGGGAATTCTGCTGTCCATTTCAAGGGCAACTAAAGCCTCAAAACAATACAGAATCAGAAGGCAGTAGTGGTCATATTTTCTATTAATTTTTATACTCGAGTCAGGTAAAAATAGGTACCTTGGTTTATACTCGGGTCAGTTTATACTCTAATATATACGGTAATCTAATACTGTAAGATTTTTTCTGTCTGTCACCTCCCCCAACAAACACATACACACTGACCACAATCGCAGCTTCAGACAAGACAACGTAGGACTTTAAATGAAATATGGATATTTTTCCATTAGAATCGAATCCCTGGCAAGTTTTTCTTTAAAACTAACAAACACTAGACTGTTCCTGAAAACCACATAGTCCTATTAGAATTTAGATGTTGTGCATGAAATCTAATTTAGTGTGAGAGCTGCTCCTTCTCAGGATGTTCCTAAATGGAATGTTACAGTGGGAAGGAGAGATCCATGCAGAAAAAGACGAGACATCGCATTAATGGGCGCAATTTATATCCATCAAAAGTTCAGTATCAATTTTTGAACATTTTAAATATTAAAGAGGGCACAGGATTAAATAGGAAGTGATTATTCAATCCTGTAGTCAATATGCAGTAAAAGCCCTTAAAAAGATTAAATGGTGAAATTTACTGAGCTGTTAGCAGTGATAAATGGGAAATACCATCCAGCTATGCAGATGACGTCCCTTTTGCATCCAAGTCCATTACGTTTTACAGTACTTGGAAATCCGCCAGACATAATTACATTCATAGTTTATTTAAACATCTTCTGTTATGGAGTCCCTTACGTCAAATATGGAACCAATCAACTGTAAGGCTGTGACCTAGGATCCTTCGACACTTGTGACCAATCGGCCAGGACGAAGCACTGTCGGTCATGTCAAAAGTAGCCATCCGTAGAGGGACGCACAACAGTCCATAGAGGACTGCACAATCGGCCGTGGTTTTCCAACCTGTCCGATCGCCCATTAGTCCGATTCGGATGAACGAACAGTCGGATGTGGCCGCCCAAAGAAACCATCCAATATTTGGGGCCGATCGACCAATACACTGAAATGTTGGTCAGTCAGACCAAAATATTCGATGTTGTGTACCCAGATTAAGAGTCAGAGAAAAATCTGCTCACAAACATTTTCCAATCTGTTTGACCCATCAACCCCCAAAAAAACCTTTCCTTTTGTTTGTGTTCAATGGATTTATCTGGAAGAGTTTATCAAGTGCTTTTATGATTTCAAGCCTTGGTGGTTTAAGTCCCTGTTACGTTCAGTCTTTCACAGTTACTTTCCTATTCATTTAACCTACTTAAAAGAGAGGTACAAATTCCTTAACCTCAACATTCATAGCAATTCCAAGCTTTAAAATGGGAAAATTGTATTAACTGCCCCGAGTTTGAAACCATTAATGTTTGTGTCCAGTTACAACAGACCCCCGGGGAGATTCAATAAAACAAAAGTTTTCATCATTTAAAATGGTGCTAATTTTGCCCCAACCAATCAGATATTATTTAACATTTGAAAGCTAACATCTGATTGGTTGGGGCAAAATTAACACAATTTTTAATTATAAGAACTTTTATTGAATCTCCTCAGGTCTGTTTGGTAAAAGCAGGTAAAAACGTTAGCATACCTCCATCTAGAGTAAACAAGAGCAGACAGCCATTGAATAGCCCAGGAATATAATAGGATCTGTATGGACTCTGAATGATGCACATATTCAATATATGACCCTGTATGGTAAAATTTTGCCTGAGCAATTTTAAGCCAACTTGATAAAGCCCCAGGACATTTCAATCATTCAAACGTAAATGTGAGGTTACATAGAAAAAGCCTCTTAGTCCACCTCTTAAACACAAATTCCTTACTTACCTTCCCTACCCCAACCACCAACTTAAAGTTTGTTAGAGTTACTTACCTCCTCACAGCTCCTAAAGCTTTGCTTCTCCTCCACAGTCCTCGTCTCCTTTGTAAGCTCAGAAAGGAGGCTGGAGCACTGGGGAAAAGTGTCAGTCATTGGCTGTGACATCAACATCACGACTGGGACTGACCGAAAGCAAGCAAGTATCTGTGTGAGATGCTGTGGAGAAAGGTAAGGGTTATGGGCTATAGGAACTGCGATGAGGTAAATAACTAGTTATTCTGAGCTTCAGTATAATGAGAGGTTAGTATAGATTTTTGTTCAGGGGGTGGGGTGTAGACATGCACTTTAATAGAAGTCTTGTCTTGTATAAAGAGAGGTATGGATTCAAGGGAGGAAAATGTAATTCTCCCTCTTTACAAAGCATTGGTAAGGCCTCATTTGGAATATGCAGTGCAATTTTGGAATCCTGTGTACAAAAAGGACATCTTTGAAATGGAAAGGGTTCAGAGAAGGGCAACTAAATTAATAAGGGGATTGGGGGAGCTTGAATATGAAGAGAGACTGGAAAAGTTACAATTATGTACGCTAGAGAAAAGGCTCTTGGGGATTTGATTACTGTGTATAAATACTTTAACGGGCCATACAATGAACTATCTGGGGCATTGTTCACCAATAGAACATGTCAGAGGACACAAGGACATCCCTTAAGACTTGAAGAAAAAAGGTTTAGGCTTCAAGCTCGGAAAGGGTTTTTCACTGTGAGAACGGTAAGGCTATGGAACTGTCTTCCAGTGGACGTTGTTATGGCAGGTTCATTGGTCAGTTTCAAAAAAAAGCTGGATGAGTTTCTGCAAACAAGGAATGTTACAAGTTACTGGTATTGATACATAAAGTAGAGTTGATCCAGGGAAATTTCCGATTGCCACTTGGAGTCAGGAAGGAATTTTTTCCCCCTTCATAAATTTGGTGGGTTTTTTTTTTTGCCTTCCTCTGGATCAACAGTTAGGCAGGAAATGAGGATATTGCTAGATGGGTTGAACTGGATGGACACATGTCTTTATTCAACCTCAAATACTATACTAATAGAAGTGAAAACTGCAGGGTAAATTGCAGCTGTTTATAAATGAATACCAGATCGTGTTCCATTTATTGTAAAGCCAACTTGAAACGTCAAAAGAATGTTCAATGTTCTAGATTAGTCCAAAGAAAACTATACTGCGTATTAAGCTTTAAAACCGAGGCTTCCTGAGTGCTTCAGCATTATCTTTAATACAGTAAGAGGTACATTATACTGCCAGTTTGGGGCAGTTTAAAACATTGATGAGCCTAAACAAAACTAGTATGTAGTGCAAAGAACCATTAAACCAACATCACTAATACCTGACTTTACTAAATTTTTTGTTCAATAAAATTATAATTTTGTTTCAAGATCAATAGTTTAACTTTAGTCTTTGTTGCCCAAATAAAATGTATGTAAATGTCTACTCCAAAGGAATGTCCATCGAAGTGATTCTTTAGTTCCATTTATCAGGCTTCAGATTGTACTCGGCTTATTGACTCAGGAAGCTTTTTAAACTGTGGTATATATTATAGTCCAGTTATCTTACCAATTCATCTGCAGCTAACAAGGCCACTTACTGGTATTGCATATTAACCAGGAAACCCCTTATCGGTCTGTGAAATACATCTCAGGCTATAAACAGACTTCATTTACAGCAATTTCCAGCTGCAAGTTATTTCCCCCCCCAGGTATTTACATCTTCTAGTGGGACTTTCAAACCATAGGGGCCTAGGCTCCGGATACCATACACCCATCAATTTCTTTTTCCGATTGCTTGTGTGCCATCCTTCCTTCTATAATTGTTATGTTAAATGACATTGATTCCTTCTTTGCGGGGAGAAATGGAAATTTTAAATTGAACTTTCCATCTAGAGAGAAAATTTGTGGATTATTTGCCAAACACTAGAAATAATGTAATGCCCTTTTATGATACTGCATCATCGTCAGGACTGTACGAGCGTATGATTTTCTGGTAAATCAACCAAGACGTTTAGGAATGATAACACAGAACTTGGTGTGCTGTATTCATTGAATTGATCATGAGGTTAGGCGCCTGTGAAGGGGGATCATTTTGAAGATTAACATTCTGGCAGGCAAAACACTATCTAAGCAACGGTATGCTAATTTGGATTAATGAGCTACATCTGAATTCCTTTATACATTTTAAAAATTCTTTTGTTTTTGTCTTTTAATAAAAAAAAAAACATTGAAAAGAAAAAGGCAATATTGAAAAGAAAAAGGCAATAGGATGAACTTTTGTTAAAAGAAAATATTTAACGGTAAAAAAAAGTCAATACGGGGGGAGGGGGAACGAAATTGTTTTTTTATTAATTTAAAATAAAAATGATAATTTCTCTATTTTACAAGCCTGCGTTTCATTTTATCAGGTGTATCATCAAGGAAGCTTGCCACAAAAACATTTCCCCACACCCAGATGACTGCAGTTGTGTATATATACACATGGTGTAAAACTTGCGTTTACCAAGTTAATATCTGTGAATTTATTGTGCTGGTAGTGCGGGTATCTCAAAAGACTAGAGATGGCTGAGACTGTTAAGTTTTGTTCTGTTTCCGGATTTCCGGATCTCAGGAAAATCCCGAAGATCTGAAAATTTTAAAACGGAATAAACTTTTGGGGCTTCGGAGCTCATTTTCGACGATTATCAAACGTTTAGAGGCTATTTTCAATATTCCTCGAAAATACGATCGGAGGATTATTGAAAATAGCTTCAAACGTGCGGTAATTATTGAAAATGTACTCCAAAGTCCCAAAATCCGAACGATCCATTATGTTTCGGACGGAACATTAAGATTTCAGAAACCAAGGGGGTTCCGTGTCGGAACCGGATCCCATCTCTATAAAAGACACCCACGCAGCTGGCGGTACCTGTTCAACGTGTGGTTTGCACTACGCGCCTATTTAACACCAGCTAATAGCTGGCAATGAAGTCACGCTGTGAGTGAATCTGTTCTGGTATTTACCCACTCGCTCAAACTGTGTATTGCATCCCAGAAGAGACTGTTAGTTCCATATTTAATTCCCAATAGTGGCACCATTTTAGTTAAGTGACCCTGCTGTTTTTCACCTCCCATCTACTATAAACATTGATCCAAAACTCAAATACAATGACATCAGGGTTATTCAATAAAAGTTCTTATCGTTAAAAATGGTGCTAATTTTACCCCAACCAATCAGATCTTATTTAAAAGATAACCTCTGATTGGTTGGGTCAAAATTAGCACCATTTTTAACGATAAGAAATTTTATTGAATCTCCCTGATAGCGTTTAAGTTTTCAACCATTGTTTGAGTGGAGAGAGCGGTGCCACTGATATCAATTGGGGAAATTCAATACTTAAAGGGCAAGTCCAGCCCCAAAATGAAAACTTACATACAGGTAAATCACCCACCAAAACCCTATATAGTAATAGTTTGAAATCTGAGAGATGTAAGTCTAACCTGAAATCCTGCACAATGTCCTGTTTCCCCTGTTTCTGCTTCCTGGTTCTTCCAGTTAGTAACTGTCCGTTATGGATTTGACAGTTGACATCACAGCCAATTACTGAATGTTAATTCTCTTTCTGACACTTCTGACCATGCCCAGGCTCAGTACAGGCTCAGTACAGGTTTCTAAATTGCTCAGTTTCCATGAGGCCTCCAGAAGCATAGCAGGTATACAGTAATGAATTCATAGGACAAACTATGATATATCAACATATTTTAAAGAGGCCATTTTTTCTAAAAGATGTTCTTATGAGGGTGGAGTTGTCCTTTAATATCATTACTTACCTTAGCCTAATCCCGCGATACACTAGCTGATGTAAACGAGATTACGCCAGGTATTGCATTGCAGGATCAGGTTAAGGTAAGTAACGCAACTTTAAAGCCTCCCACACAGTACCGTTAAGTTTCGCGCTAGGGGTTTTGGATCGATAGCAAAGTGCTATTTCCATTTGGAAATGGTGCTGTGCTCTAAAATCCATCTAAAACCCACGTTAACCCGACATTTCTTCAGGTTAATGTGGGTTTTAGAAGGATTTGTAAAATACCGAATCTCCCCCCTTATGTGATGTTAAAACCAGAACTCAGAAGCAACAAGCATTGCACTTTCCATCTCCGTGCAGTTAACTCTCCACTCTTCCTTTTTATACTCCACCTGTGCAACTAGGTTCCTATTTTCTCTTCTGAGATGACAGTCTAGCACTTGAACTGTTAGCCCTTAATTCATCAACTAGAATCTTTACGTGGCTCTTTATAGAAAACTGAGTTTAATCTCAGCCAGAGACTTTCAGCCCTTAAGGAATCTTTCATTTAATCTCAGTCAGACTTTCTGCTGCACCTTTTCAACTCTTTCCTTGATTCTCAGGCAGAGACGGTTTAGCTGCTCTTAAAGGAACCTTACTTCTTTTAGCTAAAGACTGCTAACCGTACTAATTAAAGACAACTGCACTAATCAAAAGGGGTTAACCAGGAGTCCTTTCCAGACCCTAAAACACTATTCGCTGGTGTTAAAAAGTCAAGCTAAAAGAGACACACACTGTAAACGCTCTTTACAAACACTGTATAATTTTTTTGTGGCCCCTGGTCACTGTACACCATCCAAGATCTATCACACTGCTATGCATTTGTGCAGCCCCAAGTAGTAGCGTAACTATAGATCTGCCTGCTAGATAGCGCAATAAGTTCTTATTAAACAGCTGATCGGGCTCACCTGATCGAAAAATCTAGCAGGCAGGTCTATAGTTATGACGCTGCTTGGGACTGCACAAATGGACAGCAGCATAATAAGGCTTGGATGCAGTCACCGCAGTAACAACTGATCTAGCCAAGCACTAGGGAGTGGAGGAATGTGTGACAGAGAACCTTCCACTGGAGTTGGCCATTACCGTGCCAGAAAAGTACGGTGGGTGTTCCACATTAGCACATGATTGCGCCATAGGCAGAGGTCCCAGTCCAAAACTGTGTTCCACACCCATTAAAAGAGTTTCACATCGACACTCACTTGTCTTGCCCGGTACTTCCGTATTTGAGAAAGGGTCATGTGACCCGAAACGTCATTACCTTTTGCAAAAATGCCTGAGAGAGCGTGTGGGCTCTGAAGCCTTGTGTTTTAACATGTGGAAATAAAAGTTTGAATTTTAAGCAAGTGCCGTCCTTTTCCTTTGGTTTGAATTCCACACCCATTCTCTGCACTAGGCACAAGTGTGACAGAGTCCCAATCCTCCACCCCCTACGTAATTTGGCCCATCACTTAGCCTGTCTTTTTGATTTTGGCCCCTTATATGATTGAGTTTGAATTCCCTGGTCTACATGCTCCTTTAGTCGTGAAAAGCCAGAAATATATATAGTGTGGATGGCTCAGTCTACTAAAGGTGGCCAAACATATCCAGTTACAGTGGTCATCGCATACACAGTACATGCACATTTCTTTTGCCAACTGAAAGGTGTCAGCGTAACCCAGTGCCACCAGATTTTAGCCAAAAAATGTGGCAACCCTGGGGAAGCATGGCGGTGACATCACAAGAGGTGTGTTGGAGAGGAGGATTGGTGGGTGGCAGGAAGGTGTGCATTCCAGGGGCTGCCAGTTCCATGGGTGGTGCTTCCAGTTCCAGTTCAGTTGGACAGGATTTTGTTGCTGAATTCGGGACAATCCAGTCCAAATAGGGACATATTGCAACAATGGGGTAAACTCTCTCCTGGACTTTGAATGCTGTATACCACCAGCTTTGTAAGTTTTTAACAAGGATTAATAAATGTGCATGGTAGAAAGCAGAAGGGGCCAGACTGAAAGCCGTGCAAGTGATTGGCTAAGATGCGATGTCTCAGCCAAATATACAAACATATAGATAATATCACTAAGATTCAATACACTTGCAATATTTGGTAAAGGTAATGACTATTCTAGCATTTGGCTGCATTATAGAAGCATGTGTCAATTTCAATAGTTAGACAGAGCACAGTGCAATTTCTATTTGTTCATCCCTGACAGGGTAGCTCCATATCCTATGTGATTGGCTGAGCTGCAAACAATTTATTAAGATGCCCAAATACGCTCACGTGTGACATCTCATTAGATCAGTACAAACCAAACTCCTCAGCTGTAAAGTCATTGTGAGAGAATTTACCAATGGTCCCTGGGGCAAACATGAACCAAAGTCTTCCTAAGCCTTAAAAGGTGTGTTTACTCAATCTATGAATAAATACTATCGAATTATAGAATATGTGAGTAAAATGTCTATTATACCAATACGCGAGTAAATATCGAATTATCGAATATGAGAGTAAAATGTCTATTAAACCAATACGTGAATAAATATCGAATTATCGAATATGAGAGTAAAATGTCTATTATACCAAAACGCGAGTAAATATCGAATTATAGAATATGAGGGTAAAATGTCTATTATACCAATACGTGAGTAAATATCGAATTAACGAATATAAGAGTAAAATGTCTATTATACCAATACGCGAGTAAATATCGAATTATAGAATATGTGAGTAAAATGTCTATTATACCAATACGTGAGTAAATATCGAATTATACAATATGAGAGTAAAATGTCTATTATACCAATACGCGAGTAAATATCGAATTATCGAATATGAGAGTAAAATGTCTATTATACCAATACGCGAGTAAATATCGAATTATCGAATATGAGAGTAAAATGTCTATTATACCAATACACGAGTAAATATCGAATTATAGAATATGAGAGTAAAATGTCTATTATACCAATACGCGAGTAAATATCGAATTATCGAATATGAGAGTAAAATGTCTATTATACCAATACGCGAGTAAATATCGAATTATCGAATATGAGAGTAAAATGTCTATTATACCAATACGCGAGTAAATATCGAATTATCGAATATGAGAGTAAAATGTCTATTATACCAAAAAATTTTGCACACAATTACATTCCCCCAGTAACTGTAGTTTTGAGCTGTTAGATTGAAAAATAACATTCCGTGTTGTATTATTCCCCGGTGGAGAGAATCTTACCAGCAGTACACAATCCATTTATTGCTCTACACCTGCTTCCTTGTATTGACATTTTCATCCTTTTGTACCTGGACATATTTCTATATATTTAAGAAAAAGAAAACTGACATAGCTCGTTACCTTAACAGCGCACATGGAAAGTTACTAATTAGGCGCTGGACACAGAAATGCAGTAAGTAGAATAGAAAATTAATTTTCTTGTTTGTCGTGCTATGTTATAAAATATTCCAACACGGCCAGTTACCGGTATATTCAAGACAGCCAAGCTTTTTACAGATATGTTTAAAGAAAAACTCAAGGGTATATAAAAGGTAAAAAAAAAAAAAAAACGGTTAAAGGAGAACTAAGCCAACATTTTTAGATTTCATAATCAAAAAACGCCCTTCCATGAAAACCCCAATAAGCTATAAAACACAATTTCTGTAAATTGCATTAATGTTAATTTAACTTAATAAGATAACTGTGTGTTAGTACGCTGTTTGACCACGCCTCTTCACTGGCTGGAGATAATTAGTAGGCATATCCTGCTGTAACAAGTTCCTGACAAATCTTACGAATGGTCATGAGTGAAGAACATTATGTTCAGTGATAATGGTCGATGATAGTGGAATGCTGGGAAATAGAGTACAGACCCTTTGTTAGGTGCATTTCCCATCACCCACATAAAAATGTGCGGTGAGGCCTAGGCCACACTATACACGTTTACGATTGCGCGTGCAATTTGATTTAATTGAAATCACGGGAATGCAAAAAGTTCCTGCGATTTCCAATGCGATGCGTTTGTGATTCCGATTTGGAAGCGCATGTGATCACCGTTTTTAATCGCAATCTAGAGTGAAAGTGTCCGAGCTAGAGTGAAAGTGTCCCTTTCTCTTAAGGACCTTGATCTCAAGGACATAGAAAAAGAAGGACATTGAAACAAGAAGGGCAATTAAACAAGGTTTTTGCGTCACTGTGCTGGTGTGGTGTATTAGAAGGGACAGTTTTGTCAGTACCATGCAATGTGCATCCTGTCACATGTATGGAGCAGACGTTCCGGGGAACCTATGTCTGTGTCAGGTGTGAGTTGGTTGCCCGTTTGGAAGCTGAGGTGGAGAGTCTAAGGGGGCAGCTTGCAGTATTGCAGGGATTCTTCCCAGATTGTCCATCCCAACAGATTTGCAGTTTGGGTAATGAAGTGGAGTAGGACACCTCGGAATTAGCCTGTATGGAGGGGGCTAGTCCTTTGAGCACCCAGGGGACTGCCATCTATGATACAAGGGAGGAGGAACAAAGGATCAGGAATGCAAGGTAGGTGATAGTGGTAGGGGACTTCATTATAAGGAAGGTAGATAGGGTAATCTGCCACCAAGACCCTACATGCCGAACGGTGTTTTGCCTGCCTGGTGCTAGGGTTCGGCATGTGGTGGATCATGTAGACAGATTATTGGGTGGGGCCGGGTGTGACCCGGCGGTCTTGGTTCACATTGGTGCCAATGACAAAGTTAGAGGAGGAGGTGAGGCCCTTAAACATGATTTCTGAGAGCTAGGGGCCAAGTTAAAAGCAAGGACCTCCAGGGTACTGTTTTCAGAAATACTACCCCAGCCACATGCTAAGCCAGGGAGACAGCAGGAGCTTAGGAGCATTAATGTGTGGCTAAGAGGGTGGTATAAGGAAGAAGGGTTTGGGTTTATTGAGAACTGGGCAGACTTTGCTGTCGGCTACAGGCTCTTTAGTAGGGATGGGTTGCACCTAACTGATGGCGGTGCAGCTGTTTTAGGGGAGAAGATGGCTAGAGGGTTGGAGGAGATTTTAAACTAGGTTTGGGGGGAGAGTACTAGCAGTCTAACTGGAATAAATAGCCCAGGAGGAAAGCAGGGTTAGATAGGCCAGTGGTGGGCAGAAAGTGGGGTGGGGCTAGCAAAAGGGATAGGGAGGCATGTGTATTAAAGTGTACAAATAAATTACAGGATCATAATCTAAAATGTATGTTTGCAAATTCGAGAAGCCTGGCTGACAAAATGGGTGAATTGGAAATTATGGCATTGAATGAAAAATATTATGTAATAGGTATAGCAGAAACGTGGTTGAACAGGGTTCATGACTGGGCTGTAAATTTAGAAGGATATGCCTTGTTTAGGCAGGACAGAGAAAAAAAGAAAAGGGGGAGGAGTATGTGTTTATGTTAAAAAAGAATTGAAGCCAAATTTAAAAGAAGAGATAACTGGCAATATGGATATTAAAGTGGAGGCAATATGGGTGGAATTAGGCAACAGGAAAGGGGGTAATGTCATTGTTGGTGTCTGCTATAAGCCACCAAATGCTAGCAGAGAGGAGGTGAGCCAACTTCATATGCAGTTGGCAAGGGCTGCAGGTTTGGGGAGTGTGCTCATTATGGGGGACTTCAATTACCCTGACATTGATTGGTGTAGTGGAACTGTGATCACAGAAAAAGGCAATGAGTTCCTGAATTTGCTGCAGGATAATTTTCTCTCACAGGTGGTTGAGGTTCTTACTAGAAAAGGAGCTCTGTTGGATCTGGTAATATCTAACATTGTGGAGCGCATTATAGATATAAAGGTAACTGGAGGCTTAGGGACTAGTGACCATGAAATAGTGTCGTTTGGACTTTGTTATCGAAAGGAAAAGTGCGCTGGGTTAACAAAGACTTTTAATTTCGGGAAGGCAAATTTTCCCAGGTTAAAAGCAGCTCTACAGAATGTCAACTGGGATAATGTATTATCAGGAAAAGGTACTGAACAGAAGTGGACTGTGTTCAAGGGGATTTTAAGCCAGTTCACATCTAAATTTATACCCTTGGGGAAATAAATGTAAAAAAAAATAAATCCGCGGCCAGGAAGAAAAAGGCATTTAAAACCTTTAAGGCCGAGGGAACGGAAAGGGCCTTTAGGGATTATAAAAACTGTAACAAAGAGTGTAAGAAAGCAATCAAACTAGCTAAAATTAATAATGAAGTTAGTCAAGTTAGGATAGCTGAACAAAGCATTTCTAAGCCTAAATTTTTTTTTTTTAATTCTATTAATAGTAAGAAGATGAGGACTGAGAATGTGGCACCATTAATTAATGGGGATAAGTTAGTTACGGAGGATGGCGATAAAGCAAATGTCTTGAATATTTTTTTCCCCTCTGTATACACTATAGAAGATCCAAGTACAGATATCATAGAGTATAGTAGCAATAATGGTATAAAAGATTTAAGTGCACTTTGGTTAACCGAGGATATGGTACAGAAAGAACTAAATAAGGTTAATATTAATAAATCTCCTGGACCGGATAAAATACATCCTTGGGTATCAGTTTTATCTAGGCCATTGTTTCTTATTTTTGCAGATTCCCTCATGTCCGGTAGTGTGCCTCTGTATTGAAAAAAGGCTGATGTTATTCCAATATTCAAAAAGGGTAGTCGTTCACAGCCGGGTAATTACAGGCCTGTAAGTTTAACTTCAGTGGTGGGGAGGATCCTGGAAAGTTTAATAAGGTAACATGTTCTAGAGTATGTTTCAAGGACTGACATTATAAGTAGTAACCAACATGAATTTAGGAGGAATAGATCTTGTCAAACTAACTTGCTTGGCTTTTATGAGGAAGTAAGTAGAAATTTAGACTCTGACATAGCAGTAGATGTAGTTTACTTGAATTTTGCAAAGGCTTTTGATACAGTCCCCCATAGGGGACTAATGTATAAGCTAAGGTCTGTTGGTCTGGGGAGTCACATTTGTACATGGATAGAAAATTGGTTAATGAATAGGTTGCAGAGAGTAGTTGTAAATGGGGCTTAATCATTATGGACTAAAGTTCTAAGTGGGGTGCCACAGGATTCTGTGTTGGGGCAGCTTCTATTTAATCTATTTATTAATGATTTGGAAGTGGGTATTGTCAGCAATTTTTCTGTGTTTGCTGACGACAAAATTTTGGGCGACTATTAAAAACTTCAGAGGATGTGCAATCGTTGCAGGGGGATCTAGATAGATTGTCACATTGGGCTGCTAAGTGGCAGCTGAAATTCAATGTTGGTAAATGTAAGGTGATGCATTTTGGACTTGTGCTACTTATACTATAAATGGCTCTGTGTTAAGTGAATCCCTGTTGGAAAGGGATCTTGGAGTTTTGGTGGATAACAAACTTAAAGGTAGCAAGCAGTGCCAGGCGGCAACAGCATGGTATTGTCTTGTATAAAGAGAGGTATGGATTCAAGGGAGGAAAATGTAATTCTCCCTCTTTACAAAGCATTGGTAAGGCCTCATTTGATTACTGTGTATAAATACATTAACGGGACATACAATAAACTATCTGGGGCATTGTTCACCAATAGAACATGTCACAGGACACGATGACATCCCTTAAGTCTTCAAGAAAAAAGGTTTACCCTTAAAGGAAAGGGTTTTTCACTGTGAGAACGGTAAAGCTATGGAACTGTCTTCCAGTGGACGTTGTTATGGCAGGTTCATTGGTCAGTTTCAAAAAAAAGCTGGATGGGTTTCTGCAAACAAGGAATGGTGCAAGTTACTGGTATTGATACATAAAGTAAAGTTGATCCAGGGAAATTTTCGATTGGCACTTGGAGTCAGGAAGGAATATTTTCCCCCTTCATAAATTGGTGGGGTTTTTTTTCCTCTTCCTCTGGATCAACAGTTAGGTAAGAAATGAGGATATTGCTAGATGGGTTAGACTGGATGGACGTATGTCTTTATTCAACCTCAAATACTACTATACTATACTATACTATACTATCTCATGCGCTTCCATAATCGGAATTGGGGAATCGCAAGCACAGATGCATTGCAACGCACAGAAATCGGAAGCACAATCGCAAGCGGCAGCATGGTAGGACTGGTAATTCCTACCTCCCAATACCATTTTTGATTAGTAATCAGAGGAATTTTCTGCATTTTGATTAATGTAATGTAATGTGAGAAACAATGTAGAAATTCTATGTAGAAAATTGAGTACAATACAATCAGACTTTTCGAGGGTGGGCATTCCGGGGGCGGAGCTACCAGGGCCAGTGTTTGGACGGGATTTCAGCCCTAACTGGCTAACTCGAGATTTTATCCCTGCAGTCTAGACATTCCAGCCAAAATACCACCTGACAAGCCTGCTCGGAACACACTATTTAAAAAGGTAAGTGTTTCTTGAAAAACGCTGCTTAACGCATAAGATCATAAGCTTACGGGCAGCACGGTGGCTTAGTGGTTAGCACTGATCCCTTGCAGCGCTGAAGTCCTGAGTTCGATTCCAACCTTGGACACATCTGCAAGACGCTTGAATGTTCCACAATCATAAAGACAAACTGATAGGCTGTATGTGTCAAATAAATGTGCTTAGATTGTAAGCTCTTCGGGGAAGGGCCTGATGTGAATGTATACATGTAATTGTAAAGCGCTACGGAAGATGTTGGTTGCTATATAAACCCACAATAATAATAATAATAAAAAATAAAAGCTTAGGACCTTAGCGATCCTAAACGCGTTAAGCGGCTGTTTTCAATAAAGTTCCGAGTGATGATTCCCAGTTTTAGTGCATCAACTCGATGTGTTATCTTGATTGGCATACTGTGGGTTTAGCGACGGGCCAGGGGCGATCTTGCACCTTCCACGTGAGTACATTATGCACTATTACTACATATGTGAAGGGTTCGGGGCCAAGACACCTGAACCAAACTTTACTACAAGTGAGTTTTTAGTAACTCCGCTAGTACTCTCCAGCCTTGGGGAACGTAGTGGGTCAGAAAGGTTGTTAACTCCCACATTTCTAGTATTGTATGTCTCATTTACATTTTAGCTTTACTTCTCCTTTAACAATTACCATGTCTTTTCAGTACAAAATGTAATAATTTGAAAGGACATATTATTATAACCAAAGGATACACAGAAAAACAAGGGCACTGCCACTACTAAGGATCCTTCAATAAATTCTACCAGTCCTTTGGAGAAACTGACCCACTTTTTCATTCCTTCTCCCAAAGAGATTCAGTGCTGTGCTTCAGTAGCCAACCCAATCGACCAATAAGACAGAAATGCTATCCTACCAATATTCCTCATATAAAACTGGGCAAAACGCAGAAAGAACAAATGCTTAACAACCCTGTCAAACACAAGGTGCTGCAATGCATAATTCTTCAGCTGTCCTGCAAATACCAGGAACCCAAGGCGTTTGTTATAGGCAGCTGCCATCTAGTGGACAGCAGAAGTAAAGGATTTATAGGATAGCACATATACATAGAGCACATAATCTACATCAGTTGACTGATATTATGTTTGCTCTTTTGCCATTTTATTAGTTTCATTAATTTTAAAGACAAACAATGTGTGTTTCAGTTATCAGATTCTATTATTTCCTTATCTCATATTTGATTTTGTGAAAACACGACACTGATTTCCTATAGCTAATGTCCCAATTTTCTACTTTAAAGGAAACATTCAAGCTTAAACACTTTTTTTTTTTCTTACCCAGCATCAGAATTTGGATTCCTGTCAGTATGGATCCTGATGTAACAGTGATCTGCAAGAATCCCCAGCAGAAGCCTACATTCTACTGTTGGTAATGTGCCACACAGTTGGCCATAATGGAACTAAATGGGGTGTTGTTTGCAAACGAGCTGACATTTTTGAATTAAAAGGAAAATGTATTAAATACTTGAGTTTATGTTTAATAAAAACAGATAACACATACCATAGAAGTAGCAAGCAGTGCGAAGCTGGGGTGTTGGGTCACACCATGAAGTGTAATGTTATGTACAGTACAATCGTGGGAATGACCTGCGATGTACGGTTGGCTGACGAACAGCTGTTACAGCCTAGGATTGGCTCGTGTATGGACTATCAGTTGGGTGTCATTGATGAACGACCTGCCAGATCATCAATACCTGACCGGTTGTCCGTACACAGACCAATTTTCAGCAATAACAGCCATACAACAGCCAGTCACGGGTTATTCCTGTGATTGTATGTAGCTTAAGACCAACCTCCCAAGCACCAATCTTATTATTATTCTCTCATTTAAATATCTTTTTCCTCAGTACAACTAATACCCCAAGCCACAAAGAGCTTACAGTCTAGCAGGGCAATGCAGAAAACACTGACATAGATGTAGTGTGAGTTACGACGGATACGTAAATGTAAGCTTGTAGCAACAGGAATTCCCTCTCCAAGTAAAAAAAAAACATACAGTATATGGGTAAGAAATCCTCTCTCTTGTGCTTCTGCTTGGGGCAGCCAATCACCTGCCAGGATCGCTTCTTTCTCCTGTGATTGGCTGGTAGGCGGGTGGTTTCAACAGGAGGAACCACTGATTAAACATCTTCAAGTCCTATTTACGTCCAGTCCATGGTGTAGCAGAGAGATGGACCTACCTGAAACATGTGGCCCAGTGCTGTTCGCACACTTGCTGTCTTGCTGTCTATCCTGTTGTCTAGTGTGTATAGCTTCCCTATTATATTTTACATTTAGGGACATGTGGAGAAATCAGTACAGCTCTGCTGTATATTCACCATAAGCACTTTCTATTTCTATCATAAAGATTACTTCATTCATATTGCACTTACTGATTATTTCAAATATATATGAATATAATTAATTGTAATCTACCCCCCTCGGCCTTTTCAATGGGGAAACATGTAAGATAATAACGTTATAATCGGCGTGCTACTACGTAGTAGCGCGCCGATTATAACATTACGGAAGTCTCGCTCGTTCCTCACCCCGGCACTATAATCCTGCTCACACCTCTCGCGCGATCACTTCCTCTTCCACATGCATGAGATATCACGCTATCAGCAAAGACAGGCAATGTAACTACTGAGGGGAAGTGGGGAAGTTTACTAATATTGCTTTTGCTGGTACGGCTGTATCTCATGCATATGGAAGAGGAGGTAATTGTGCTACAGATGTGAGCAAAATTACAGTGCAGGGAGATGATTTGGAGAAACGAGCAGGTAGGGGGGCTGAATGCTGAGGGGGGGAGGGGATAATAAAATTAATAAGAAAAGGGGTTAATTATAAAAGATAATGCACCCCCTACTGTAAATTATATGGATATGAGATGTCACCTCGGAGTTCCGTGCCAGTTACATAGTAACATAGTATTGGAGGTTGTATAAAGACATCCATCCATCTAGTCCAACCTTTATACCCTACCCATAATGTCTGTATAACAGTTACATAGTAACATAGTATTGGATGTTGTATAAAGACACACGTCCATCTAGTCCAACCTTTATACCCTACCCATAATGTCTGTATAACAGTTACATAGTAATATAGTATTGGAGGTTCTAATCCAACCTTTATACCCTACCCATAATGTCTGTCTAACAGTTACATAGTAACATAGTATTGGATGTTGTATAAAGACATACCTCCATCTAGTCCAACCTTTATACCCTACCCATAATGTCTGTATAACAGTTACATAGTAACATAGTATTGGAGTTCCTAATCCAACCTTTATACCCTACCCATAATGCCTGTCTAACAGTTACATAGTAACATAGTATTGGAGGTTGTATAAAGACATATGTCCATCTAGTCCAACCTTTATACCCTACTCATAATGTCTGTATAACAGTTACATAGTAACACAGTATTGGGTTGTATAAAGATATATGTCCATTTAGCCCAACTTTTATACCCTACCCATAATGTCTGTATAACAGTTACATAGTAGCACAGTATTGGGTTGTATAAAGACATATGTCCATTTAGCCCAACCTTTATACCCTACCCATAATGTCTGTATAACAGTTACATAGAAACATAGTATTGAAAGTTGTATAAAGACACACGCCCATCTAGTCCAACCTTTATACCCTACCCATAATGACTGTCTAACAGTTACATAGTAACATAGTATTGGAGGTTGTATAAAGACATACGTCCATCTAGTCCAACCTTTATACCCTACCCATAATGACTGTCTAACAGTTACATAGTAACATAGTATTGGAGGTTGAATAAAGACATATGTCCATCTAGTCCAACCTTTATACCCTACCCATAATGTCTAACAGTAACATAGTAACATAGTATTGGGGGTTGAATAAAGACATATGTCCATCTAGTCCAACCTTTATACCCTACACATTAACAGCCAAAGGGGGGGGGGTATCCAAATGGAAATTGGAAGGTATCCCTGGATCCATCAGAACTACAAATAAATGCATTGATACCAATATGTTTCAGTATTTTTTATTTTTAGCCCACTTTAAAAGATGTTCGATGAACTTACCATATCTGCCATTACCCCATCTGCTGCAGTTTCACCGTTCTCACTGTAAAGAAACCTTTCCTAACCTGAAGATGAAACTTCTTTTCTTCCAACCTTAAAGGATGTCCATGTGTCCTCTGATATGACCTATTAATAAACAATGCACCAGAGAGTTTATTATATGGCCCATTAATATATTTGTATAAAGTAATCATATCCCCATGCAATCGCCGCTTCTCCAATGTAAACAGCCCTAACTTGTCTAATCTGCCTGCATAGTCAAGCCTCTCCATTCCCCTTATTAATTTAGTTGCCCTTCTCTGAACTGCCTCAATTTCCTAGATGTCCCTTGTATATGGGATTTCAAAACTGCACCGCATATTCCAAATGAGGCCTTACCAGTGCATTGTAAAGAGGGAGAATAATATTTTTCTTCCTTGAATCTATTCCCCTCTTTATACAAGACAATATCTTGCTAGCTCTAGCCGTTGCTGTCTGGAATACTTTGCTACAGCTAATTCGCTGTTCTCTACTAGAACCCCCAAATCTTTTTCCAACCGAGCCATGAGCCATTTATGGTGTAGGCAGCACAAGGATTGTTAAACCCCAAATGCATCACCTTACATTTATCAACATTGAATATCATCTGCCATTCTGCTGCCCATTTTGATAATCTAGGTCTGCTTACAGCAATTGCACATCATTTGATCTTTCCAAACTAAGCTCTGCAAAGCTTTGTCATCAGCAAACACAGAGACCTTGCTCTTAATACCCATCTCTAAGTCATTACAAAACAGATTTAATAGATGTGGCCCCACTTTAGAGCCCTGAGAACTTTAGCCCACATGAATGTAGCTCCAGTAACCACTACTCTCTGTACATAATCCAACCACAAATTCTTTATTCATGTACAGTACATATGTTTTTGTCACCTGTTTGGCACAGCTTTAGCAAAGTACAAGGGGCTCATTTACCCAGAGCTGCTATAGCTTCTTCTTCTGCGATTTAATATCGCGTTTGCGAATGTGGGGGCTATTTTCTTATGTTAAAATCCTGCGCTAAAACGAGAGCAAACGTGTTATTAAATTTTGCGTAACCCGCGCATCCGACACTAATATGGAGCTAAAGTCACGCTTACCGGTAGCGAACCGGTTAGCGCGACTTTAACTCCATGTATTTGCCCAGTGACCCTGGGTAAATGAGGCCCTAAGTATACTAAATTCACCACTATGCCAGCATTTAAATTCTTACTCACCTTTTTAAAAAAAATCCAAGCAAGTTAAAAATCAAGTTGAAAATCTATTTCTCATGAATCCATGCTGATTACTATAAACTACTTTTAAGATCAATTCTGGAAACAAAGTCCAGGATATGATCCTGTAACAAAGTCTCCAGTGCTTTGCTGAACTGTTAGACCTGTTACACTCACTGGTCTATAGTTACCAGGCTGTGGACGACTACCTTTTTTGGTATGTTAGGCATAATCTATGTATACAGTATGTATTTATAAGGGGGCAGGCATTCTGAAAAACACAGCAACACAGAGTTTCCCTATGGAAGTATTATAGAATGTTTTAAAAAAGGAATTTAAAAAGTGGATTAATTTTTAAAGGGCATCTCTACCCTGCAGGAAAACTTTTTATAGAATGTAGGGCATCCCTGCTGACCCCCAACTGCAGAGTCAGATTGTTAAAAAAAAAGTTTCAGGACGCTAGTTACATCCTTGCAGCGCACTGATCTGGCTCCCTGCCTGCTGGAACTATCAAACAGGGGCTGCAATGGAGAACGCTGGGGGAGAGAAGGTCTGTAAGTAGTTCTTTTTTTTTTATATGGTGTTTGGGGGTGGGCAGGGATGCCCTACACTACAGAAAATGCTTTTAATGCTAGGTGAAGGGCAGCCAGGGAGGAATCTTGAGGGAGGGAGGGGGGGGGAAAAGGACTCACCTGTGCATGCTACTGTCTTCTCAGAGGACAAGGAGGAGGCAGAAATATTTTGAAGAGGAAGACACCTCCTACTCTTCAGTTTCTGGACTTTTGACAAGCACTCCAAGTGAACCATAAGGAACAGAGATGTTAGGTTAAATTTTAGTTTGGGGGGTGGACATGCACTTTAAATGTCCAGGACTGTCCCATAGATTTCAGGACTATTTGTAAGTATGAGGCTTTAAAGTAATTGCACCTAGCTGTCGTATATACAATGCACAAGTACATAAAAGAGATATAACAAATTCATAAAATCGACCTTCATTTATGAAATTTGGATGTTCTTGGATGTTATATGCCCAGGACCTAGTACTAGTATATTATCTAATTTTTTTTTGAGTTAACTTGTCCTGATTTGACTTTAGAATTTACTTTCCTGCAGATTGCTGACACAGGTATCAAGTTCGCTGCAGTCTTCACACAAAAAGCAAAATCCCCCAAAGGTTGTGAAGAAGAACAGAAATAGAAATAAGCCGTTTGATTTGATTTTCTCAGCACATTGCTATTCCGTTCCAAGTGCAAGTTTGTAGATAGAAAGTGTGATAGGACACATAGCTTTGTTTGCCACTCTGCAAGTTACTCCGTTACTCTGTTTATACATCTTTCTAAGTAATTTGGCTTGAATAAGCAACCTTGCTCTTCATTCTATTTCTTTATTTTTAATTCCAACTTTTAGACTGTAACCCATCCCACAGTTTTTGAGGTAGAGCCACAAAATTACAAACATGTGGGACATATCTTAGAAGTGTGCAATTACCTAGCTAAGGAATCCGGGAAAACATTTATGAGTTATTTGCGAATTTAAGGACATAGATTTTAATAGGCAGAACCTTCAAACATTGAAGTTTGTAATGAAATCTCAACTGTCACTCTCTTAATGATCTGCACCTAGGCTACACTAATGGTGGGCATGGATGGACTAAGGCTGGGTACACACCAGAAGATATTTTCGGCCGACCGACTGAAAGTACTGTTAATCAGTCGGTCGTCCGAAAATATCTTCTGGTGTGGGGCGACCGACCTGCATTGTCCGTTTGTCCAGATCGGACGATCGGAAAATCTCGATCGATCGTGCGGTTCCCTATGTGAACCGCACAGCCAATCGTTCACAAATTCGCCCGCGGCAGAATTTGCCACAACTGACGGACATTTGTCCCGGCTGAGGCTTGCTATTTGTGGTTGGGACAAATAGTCCCTCCATGTGTACCCAGCCTAATATTTTCAGTCAATCGTGGCCAATAACGCATGCGTATAGTTTTTAAGAAATTGACACACCCTCCATTACAGCTCCAGATTTGTACCTGATAATAGGACAATACAGAAAATAGCAGAATCAGAGGTAACAGAACATTAGTTGAATAAGACTGTGGTTCTGTATTTCAATCATTCACAGCTGATACGAGAACAATGTAAGATTTATCTGTGCAAGACCTGGAAATTCATTTAAAAGCTGGAACAGATAAGATGTTACAGACTTCACTGTATGGAGAGGTCGGCGTCCTGCCAAAAAGTGTTTAAACTTGGTGCAACTTCCTGACGATAATAAGAATTTTAATTGGGCTGGTAGTATAATTTGAAAGAGCACAGGGCTAGATGAATTGGACAAGGAATTCAATTATCTCTCATTGAAAATATAGTTTGACTTCTGTACATCTATAGATCTTTTCCAACTCTGGGTTTGTCTCCTTGGGAACAACTACGGTTGGTTTAGTCCAGTTCATTTAGCGAGTACCTAGGAACCTATTATTGTTTGAGGCTGGGAAAAAATTTGCGCATATACATTAGAGCCTAAGGGCCATACCGTATTTATAAACCCGCGGTATTGCTAAAAAGCGATACCGCGGGTTTATAAATACGGTTTAGTTAATTTACAATCGCGTTCATACATCTACCACCGAATGTTTGTTAATTAATGTACGTTCGATCGTAGAATACCATGCGGTAGTAATCTGCCGCAATGGTATTCTATGGGGATCGTAAATCTACAATTTTGTTATCGTAAATGTACGATCGGGATCGTTAATCCGATCGTTAATCTCTGATCAGTTTAACAATCGTAAATTTACGATACCGATCGTTAAAGGCACGGTATTGCTAAAAAGCTATACTGCGGCTTTATAAATATGGCCCTAAATGTGCACTGTAACATGCGCATAGAACCCCTCCCACATACTAATGCACTGTACATTTCATAATGTAAATCAAGGTATCTAAAGCAGAAATTGTAAGTAGGAATAGGGCACCAATCTCCCATACAATTATAGAAAACATGGGCACTGTTAGTTAAAATGGTTGGGGAGACACTTTATCAGTATATCAGACCTTATACTAAGGTACATATAGTTATTAAGCAGCTTTACAGGCTCAGGTAAAATGGTAAAAGTTGTACTCGTTAGTATGTGTCCAGGCTATTAGACTGCTTCTCCTCCAAGAGATAATCAGGGAGATTCAATAAAAGTTCTTTAAAAATGGTGCTAATTTTGCCCCAACCAATCAGATCTTATTTAAAATTTAAAAGCTAAAATCTGATTGGTTGGGGCAAAATTAGCACTATTTTAGTGTGACCAATCACATAGCCTATGTAAGACCCTGCAATTGGCCAAAAATTACCAACTTGCTTGATCCATTTTTTTACTATGATGCTGACCAAAAATAATCGGCCAAAAAATCCTCAAAATATCCACATAGGAGTGACAATCAAGGGGGAATATGGACCTGCGTGCCTAGCCTAATTGTGGCTAGGGATGGCCGGTTCGCGGATCCGAGCCCGGATCCGCCACGGATTTATCCCGTTCGCGAACGGCGGATTTTTCCAGATTTTCCGCCATCCTAACTTCCGATTCGATCCAGATTTTCCGCCTTCCTAACTTCCGATTCGTGGATTTTTAGTATTTTCGAAATTTTTCGGAATTACGAGTTTTCACGTATTTTCGAAAATACATATTTTCGAAAATACTAGTTTTGGAAAAATTCGAAAATCCGAAGCGGACCAGCAAAATGAAAAAAAACCCTCGAAATTACGAGATTTCCGTATTTCGAAAATACGGAAAATCTCGTAATTTCGAGGTTTTTTTTTCATTTTGCTGGGTCCGCCCTCGGATTTTCGAATTTTTCCGAAAATTCGCGGATCCTCGAGCGGACCGGATTTTGCGAAGTTCGGACATCTCTAATTGTGGCTTTATTTACATGTTCCATATGTGACAAGGGGCGCTAAACATACATTCCGGCTTAGCCTTCCCATAGTGTGATATGTCATGTAAAATATTATTTCATCTTGAGATTACCATGAAACACTTTCCACGTTTTATCCAAATACCCAAACATGAAAATAACAGTTTCCGCTTTACTTGATAAATTTGGAAGATATTTGTGTAACCTTAAGGAAGAAACAAATTGTTTCTAATGGCTTCATAACAGGTCATCCATTCCCAGAGACTTGTCAAAATTCCATTACAGAGCATTATACAAACCAATGTCACCAATAGAAATTACTGCCGACATGTCAATCTGATGTAAAACACAGCGAAGAAATGACTTTGTTTAATAGACGGCACAGTCTTGTTGTCTCTTCCTGGTAGAGTGAAGCAAATAATTGTGTTATATTTAGAATACATTCATCTCTATACTCTATGGGGGGAGGGAGTTCTGTCAAGGTTAACGTTTCTTGCTCTTTTTTTAGTGTCTCGTAGTTTCCTAAATTTAGATTTTTTTTTTTTTTTTTGTAATATTGGGACAGGTCTCGCCACCCAAAATCATTTGGTAACAATTTGTGCAAAACTTTTGTCTGCAAACAGAACCATAAAAATGTGTTATTTTTACAGTAAACCCAAGGTTTTCCTGTCAATGGAAGAACACGTGTAAAGAATACTGTGATTTTGTAAATATTTTGCAACGTACGAAGTTGATCCATGGATTAGGACAATTGTCCATCTATTTGGTTGGATATCCCTGTATCTTTTGGACCATTATCCACCTTCTAATACAATAATAAGCATGTTTGACCCATCCCAACAGCCAATCAGTAGAAATGTCTTTAAGGAACATTCCACAGAAGTGGCGCATCCTGGGTAGAATAATATTAAATGGCAAGTCCAGCCCTAAAACTAAAACATACCGGTAAATCAACCCCCAAAACCCTAATAATAGTAATAGTTTGAAATCTAAACGCATTGATTAGCCTATTTAAATGAGCACCTCTCACAATCACATTCAAATTAAGGCAATGAAGAGTCAGTTAAGTCCAATTACCTGGTAGGTTCTTGCTAATTCACCTTTTGTATAAATCACGGCTGTCAATTACAGGTGCCCAGCGCTGGCATAGGACTTCTGATTCTGACCATTGATTTTAATTTATGTTGTGTTCTGTTTTAATGTGCCATGCGAGAGCAATTCACTGCTGGAAAACAAATCAGCTTTTGAGTAAAAAGAAGAAAATGAGAAGAATTTAAAGGGCAAGTCCAGCCCCAAATTGAAAACTTACATACAGGTAAATCACCCCCCAAAACCCTAAATGGTAATAGTTTGAAATGTGAAATATATAAGTCTAACATGAAATCCTGCACAATGTCCTGTTTCCCCAGTTTCTGCTTCCCGGTTCTTCCAGTTAGTAACTGTCAGTTATGGATTTCACAGTTGACATCACAGCCAATGACTGAATGTTAATTCCCTGTCTGCCTCTTCTGAGCATGCCCAGGCTCAGTACAGGTTTCTAAATTGCTCAGTTTCTATGAGGCATCCAGAAGCATAACAGGCATACAGTAATGAATTCATAGGACAAAGTATGATTTATCAACATATTGTAAAGAGGCCATTCTTTCTAAAAGATGTTCTTATGAGGGTGGAGTTGTCCTTTAATATTTCCAATTCAGTAATATTGATAAATGCATTTTTATAATTATTATTTTCTACATATTTAAAGACCTGTTGTATCTGACTTTTTATCCAAATATCTCAGGAACCATAAAAAAGGATTAAACTTGTTTTTTGGGGGTGAACGTTTCCTTTAAAACGAAAATCCTACTTCTAATATTTAACCTCCCCTTTTTCTAACAAACCTATGTTATGGGAATTAAAAGAAGAATGTTCCAATTACTTTGAGCTATAATAGGAATACACTAGGTCAGAACCGGCGAATGGTTTAAGGTCAGAGAAATCTAATGCTTTATAAATAGCCCGAACTGTTTAAATCTGAAATATTTATGCACCAATGAGCCTCACTGACAGCAGATACACGTTTAGTGTCTTTCAGCAAAGTTCCTTCTTAGCATTTCTGTTTAATGGATAATAAACGATAAAATCAAACTCTGCTACAAACTAAGGTACGTTTTCTATCTTCTGTAATGAAAAGAAGGCTAAACTTGACACTGTATATAATAATCATTTCAATAATGAGATACACACTTGGCTCTATTGCGGCATATTGTTTTGTCTGCCGATCACTCAGACACTGCCAGGAAAACCCACAAGCTTCAGAAAATCTTAATGTATCTCAGAGTATTTCAATGTATGAAAAGTCAGGAATGACAGTTAAATGTAAGGGGAACGTCCTAAGGGAAATAAAAGTTCAGAGCATTTAAGGTCTATTAATGTATAAAAATGTGAAAGAAATTCAGTTTAATGTGGCAGCTCAGATAAAAAGCAGAGAGATGTAAGAAATTCTGCTCAATGTACGTTACCCCTCTCTCTGCTACCTGGTTCTTCTGGTTAGCAGCTGCCAGTCACAGATGTGACAGTTGACATCACAGCTAATGACTGAATGTTTGTTAATAAGCTGCATCCTTTGAGCATGTGCAAAGCTGGAAAGGAGCTTGAGAAGGAGGCGGAAACCTTTCTAAAACTCGAAAAAGGAAGAAGAAATTGTCAGTCCTACATCTGTCATCTTTCTAACAGTTGTGTTGTTTTGTTTTTTTGCTTTTTTTCTTTTGGGGGGGTGTCTTTGTTGTTAATGTATTATAATTGTAAAGGGGAACTAAAGGCAAGGTCATAAAAAAAATCATAAAAAAAGAAAAAAAGAACGCCAGAAAAAAAGCCAACAATCTGCATTTCTAAAAAATTCAGCTGGGCTGTGAAGCACCCAGCTTTGTTGTCCCAAGCAAGAGGAGCTAAGAAGTGTGGGCAGCTTTCCCAACATCCCAGGTACCAGGGAGAAAGGCACTGTCAAATATTCTGTGTAAAGTCGGTAAAATCTACATTTCTCTTATGCCATGTTCCCCTTTAAATATCAACCTATATAATACAAAGTACACACAGATAGAAGAATAAATTCAATGTCCAGCCAATATTTCATTGAAGCTGAATGAACTGACATCATAAGGGGTATAATTAAAACTCCACTTTACGGGAACCTGAAACTCTAGATTTTATACATCACTGCAATTAAGTTCTCTCAAGCAGATAATACAAAAAGTATGGGTGATCCCGAACTCCAACACACACTGGTACTGTAAGTTGCCTAGGTTTGCTACTGAAGGCAGATTAGATAATGTAACTTAGGCAAACAACTCACTGCTTCTCTTGAATGGCCCAGGTGAATGCTGTCCCAGGCCCGCTAGACCCACAAAGCAGACTAACAGCCAAGGTTCGTACACACGTGTGATTGCGGTGCCGACCTGTGACATACAATGTGTACGAACGGCCATTTCGGATGATAATTGGCCTGTGTGTGGGCACTTTATTGTCCGAAATGGCGGTTCGATCAGAGTTCGTTGTCCGATCCGCCAGGCGGATCTCCAAACGAGCGTCTGTTTCGGCTAATAAAATAAATGCAGAATAATACATTCAAGGGTTACCGAGCGATAAATCCAAGGGTCACCAAAATCGACTGTTACATCTGAGGGTTGCAAAATACTGTAATGCATTCGAGGGTTACCAAAATTCAAGACTACATTCGAGCCTTACCGAAATCCAAGGCTACATTCAAGCGTTACCGAAATCCAAGACTACATTCGAGCTTTACTGAAATCCAAGACTACATTCGAGCATTACCGAAATCTAAGACTACATTCGAGCGTTACCGAAATCCAAGACTACAATCGAGCATTACCGAAATCCAAGACTACATTCAAGCGTTACCGAAATCTAAGACTACATTCGAGCGTTACCGAAATCCAAGACTACATTCGAGCGTTACCGAAATCCAAGACTACATTCGAGCGTTACCGAAATCCAAGACTACATTCGAGCGTTACCGAAATCTAAGACTACATTCGAGCGTTACCGAAATCCAAGACTACATTCGAGCGTTACCGAAATCGAACGCTACATTCGAGGGTTACCAAATGATATATTTGAGGGTTACTGAAATCATGCGGCGAATTTGAGGTTTATTGAACGCAATATTCGAGAGTTGACGACTCGAAAATTTTAAAAGCCTAAAAAATTCAATATCTCTGAAAATTCGAAGAAAAGGGGAATTCTTGAAAATCCGCCACGTAACCGGGTTCAGATCCACAATCCGGCCATCTCTATTTGTGATATGGTGGATGGAACATCATCACCTGACCCCTACAGTGTAAATACATTAACATACCGTAGCTGGGAGACGAATGTGGAATGTACTGGAGTCAGTTTGTTTGGCTCCTTATCCGAATATCAACTTAATAATGTCCCAATAATAATAATATTATGAATAATAATTATTATTGTTATTAGGGGTTATCTGAATACCAGTGAAATATGTTCCTCCTTTAAGAAACATTTCTGATTCCTTTAAATATCTCATTAGTTCTGAGAATTTGGTGGTCAGTGACCTTAATTGAGACTGCGGCAGTAATATGTTCAGCGGTGCCATTGATTTTCTGTTCTCTGTCTAAAAGCTTTATTGACAGATGATAAACGGATCAAACTGACAATATAATAAGACCAAATCATTTCTAATGATAGAAGCTTTGTCAACAGAAAAATGGCAAGAGAGCATAAAGGCAAAGAACCTTACAGCTTTGGCCCTTCCCAAGACTCAGTGGCCCCTCTGAAAAATATAGCCTGATTCTACCTAGCTAAATAGGAAGGTAGTGCAGGGTGGTCTAGACTAGAGAGGAATGAAACTGGCGAGTTTCATTCCAACAGTGATTCTCCAGCTCCAGAAGAACGGGCAATCGAATTCGGTCCTGGCCGCCCCGCACGCATGGCAATTTCAATGATGATTTTCGGCCGACCGTGCGGTTCCCTATGGGACTGCATGATCAGTCGTGCGAACTGTCAGCCTTGGCCACTACTACTGCCACTGACAGTCATTTGTCAAATTACTTCCAGCCTTACAATCAGCTACTTCACAGGAGGAGACCTAATCAAGTCAGATTGTTACAAGAACAATATCAGCAAACACTTTCAGGGAGATTCAATAAAAGTTCTTATCGTTTAAAATGGTGCTAATTTTGCCCCAACCAATCAGAACTTATGTAACATTTGAAAGCTAACATCTGATTGGTTGGGGCAAAATTAGCACCATTTTAAACGATAAGAACTTTTAGTGAATAACCCCCTTAATGTGAATGAGTAGGGAAAATTGCTTATATAAAGCTATATCCTAAGGATAAATATACTGCTAATGTCCTATAAACCCCCAAAGCACTTCTCATCTACTTCAATAACTTTCCTTTTATTCAATCTTCTGGCAATCTACCCCCATTAATGGCTTAATTAATTAATTACCCAACTACATAACATCTCAACCAACATCAGACAGAAGCCTACAGGTTGGTTTTACTAGGAAGGTTTCTTCTTATTTATGTTTGTTAAAGATGCCAAGTCAGTGAAATATTACATATAATCCCATCTGCACCAAAAATCAGGCTAATCAATTCATCCATACAGATTGTATTAACCAAATAATCCATACAGAGTGTATTAACCACATATCAATAAAGAGGGTATTAACCTAAATCCATACAGTGTATTAACCATATAATCCATACAGAGTATTAACCATATAATCCATACAGAGTGATTAACCATATTCCTATACGAGTGTATTAACCATAACGCCATTACAGAGTGTATTAACCATATAATCCATACAGAGTGTATTAACCAAATAATCCATACAGAGTGTATTAACCAAATAATCCATACAGAGTGTATTAACCATATAATCCATACAGATTGTATTAACCATATAATCCATACAGAGTATATTAGCCAAATAATCCATACAGATTGTATTAACCATATACATCCATACAGAGTGTATTAACCATATACATCCATACAGAGTATATTTACCATATACATCCATACAGAGTGTATTTACCATATACATCCATACAGAGTGTATTTACCAAATACATCCATACAGATTGTATTCAGCAAATACATCCATATAGATGGTATTAACCATATACATCTATACAGAGTGTATTAATCAAATGATCCATGCAGTGTATTAACCATATTCATCTATACAGATTGTAGTAACCATATACACACCTATACAGAGTGTATTAACCATATACATCCATACAGATAGTATTAACCAAATAAATCCATACAGAGTGTATTAACCAAATAATCCATACAGAGTGTATGTTTGTGAAGGTTCTCATTCATCCAGGTCATGGTATATCTGTTGTATTCAATTAGATCAATGTTAACATATTGGCGAAGGAACGTGACTGGTTCAAGAGAGGTGTTAAGGAGGCCATTTATGTGAAAATAAAGAAACCAAGCCTAAATAGAGGTGGGGGGGTTCGACACCAACTGTCTGCCATGTACAATGCTGTTTTAACACCTTACTCTGGGCGTTCCTATAACACCTCTTAGCCACTATCCAATCACACCCTTAACACCTGGCTGTGATATGCTAATTGGGATTTTCCAGGGTACATAATTGCCACAGATTCTTGTACAAGTCATTCTGAATTGAGAAAGCCAGTCGGATGACTAGCAAAACGTCTTCAAGAACTACATTTCTAGTCCACTTGATCTAATTGAATACAACAGACATACAGAGTGTATTAACCAAATAATCCATACAGAGTATATTAACCATATACATCCATACAGAGTGCATCAACCATATATATCCATACAGAGTGCATCAACCATATATATCCATACAGAGTGCATCAGCCATATATATCCATACAGAGTGCATCAGCCATATATATCCATACAGAGTGCATCAACCATATATATCCATACAGAGTGTATTAACCATATATATCCATACAGAGTGTATTAACCATATACATTCATACAGATAGTATTAACCATGTATATCCATACAGAGTGTATTAACCATATAATCCATACAGATAGTATTAATCATATATATCCATGCAGAGTGTATTAACCAAATAATCCATAAAGAGTGTATTAACCAAATAATCCATACAGATTGTATTAACCAAATAATCCATACAGATTGTATTAACCAAATAATCCATACAGATTGTATTAACCATATACATCCATACAGATAGTATTAACCATATACATCCATACAGATAGTATTAACCTTATACATCCATACAGATAGTATTAACCTTATATATCCATACAGATAGCGCCCTCTAATTTACAAGTCGCGTTCATCACATCTACCACCAGATGTTTGTTAATTATATGTCCGTTTCGACCATCGTAAATAATACCAGTGCGGCGTAGTAATCCTGCCCAATGGGTATTCTATGGGGATCGTAAATCTACAATTTTGTTATCGTAAATGTACCGATCGGGATCGTTAATAATCCGATCGTTAATCTCTTCGATCCTTTAACAATCGTAATTTACGATACGCACCCGATCGTTAAAGGCAACGGTAATTGATTGCTAAAAAGCTATACTGCGGCTTTATAAATATGGGCCCTAAATGTGCACTGTACATGCGCATAGAACCCCTCCCACATACTAAATGCACTGTACATTTCATAATGTAAATCAAGGTATCTAAAGCATAAATTGTAAGTAGGAATAGGGCACCAATCTCCCATACAATTATAGAAACATGGGCACTGTTAGTTAAATGGTTGGGGAGACACTTTATATCAGTATATAACCAGACCTTATCCTAGGTCACATATTTTAGTTCTTATCTACCTTGTCCCGGCTCAGGTACATGGTCAGTTTGTCTCGTTAGTATGTGTCCAGGCTATTAGACTGCTTCTCCTCCAGAGATAATCAGGGAGAGGATTCAAATAAAAGTTCTTTAAAAATGTGCTAATTTTGCCCCAACCAATCAGATCTATTTTAAAAAATTTAAAAGCTAAATCTGTTGGTGGGGCAAAATTAGCACTTTTTTAGTGTGACCATCACATAGCCTTTTAAGACCCTGCAATTGGCCAAAAATACCACTTGCTTGATCCTTTTTTTACTATGATGCTGACCCAAAATAACGGCCAAAATCCTCAAATATCACTACATTCAGGAGTGACAATCAGGGGGAATATGGACCTGTGCTGCGTGCCTAGCCTGAATTGTGGTCTAGGAGAGGCCGGTTCGCGATCCGAGTGACCCACAGGATCCCCGCCACGGATTTATCCCTTTCCGCGAACGTCTGATTTGTTCCCGATTTTTCCCCGCCATCCTAACTTCCGATTCATCCAGATTTCCTTCGCCTTCCTAACTCCGATTCTGGATTTTTAGTATTTTCGAAATTTTTTCGAAAATTACGAGTTCATTCACACGTATTTCGAAAATTACATATTTTTCGAAAATACTAGTTTTGGAAAATTTCGAAAATCCAGATCGGACCCAGCATAAATGAAAAAAAACCCTCGAAATTACGAGATTTTTCCGTATTTTCTGAAAAATTTGTTTCCGAAAATACGGAAAATCTTCTGTAATTTCGAGGTGTTTTTTTCATTTTGCTGGGTTCCCCGCTGCGCGTCGGATTTTCGAATTTTTCCGACAAATTCGCGGATCCTCGAGCGGACCGGATTTTGCGAGTTCGGACATCTCTAATTGTGGCTTTATTTACATGTTCCATATGTGACAAGGGGCGCTAAACATACATTCCGGCTTAGCCTTCCCATAGTGTGATTTTCATGTAAAATTATTTCATTTCATCTTGAGATTACCATGAACACTTCCTCCACGTTTTATCCAATACCCAACATGAAATAACAGTTTCCTCGCTTTTACTTGAAATTTGGAAGATATTTGTGTAACCTTAAGGAAGAAACAAATTGTTTTCTAATGGCTTCATAACAGGTCATCCATCCCAGAGACTTGTCAAAATTCCATTACAGAGCATTATACAACCAATGTCACCAATAGAAATTACTGGCCGACTGTCAATCTGATGTAAAACCACAGCGAAGAAATGACTTTGTTTAATAGACGGCACAGTCTTGTTGTCTCTTCCTGGTAGAGTGAAGCAAATAATTGTGTTTATTTTAGAATACATTCATCTCTATACTCTATGGGGGAGGGAGTTCTGTCAAGTTACGTTTCTTGCTCTTTTTTTAGTGTCTCGTAGTTTCCCTAAATTTAGATTTTTTTGTTTTTTTTTTTGAATATTGGGACAGGTCTCTCTCGCCACCCAAAATCATTTGGTAACAATTTGTGCAAAACTTTTGTCTGCAAACAGAACCATAAAAAATGTGTTATTTTTAAGTAAACCCAAGGTTTTCCTGTCAATGGAAGAACACGTGGTAAAGAATACTGTGATTTGTAAATATTTTGCACGTACGAAGTTGATCCATGGATTAGGACAATTGTCCATCTATTTGGTTGGATATCCCTGTATCTTTTGGACCATTTCCAACCTTCTAATACAATAATAGGCATGTTTGACCATCCCAACAGCCAATCAGTAGAAATCTTTAAGGACATTCCACCAGAAGTGGCGCATCCTGGGTAGAATAATATTAATGGCAAGTCCAGCCCTAAAACTAAACATACCCGGTATCATCAACCCCCAAAACCCTAATAATAGTAATAGTTTGAAATCTAAACGCATTGATTAGCCTTTTAAAGAGCACCTCTCACAATCACATTCAATTAAGGCAATGAGAGTCCTTAAGTCCATTAACCTTGGTAGGTTCTTGCTAATTCACCTTTTGTATAAATCACGGCTGTCAATTACAGGTGCCCAGCGCTGGCATAGGACTTCTGATTCTGACCATTGATTTTATTTATGTTGTGTTCTGTTTTTAATGTGCCATGCGAGAGCAATTCACTGCTGGAAAACAAATCAGCTTTTGAGTAAAAGAAGAAAATGAGAAGAATTTAAAGGGCAAGTCCAGCCCCAAATTGAAAACTTACATACAGTGTAAATCACCCCCAAAACCCTAAATGGTAATAGTTTGAAATGTGAAATATATAAGTCTAACATGTAAATCCTGCACAATTCCTGTTTCCCCATTTCTGCTTCCCGTTCTTCCAGTTAGTAACTGTCAGTTATGGATTTCACAGTTGACATCACATCCAATGACTGAATGTTAATTCCCTGTCTGCCTCTTCTGAGCATGCCCAGCTCATACAGGTTTCTAAATCTGCTCAGTTTCTATGAGGCATCCAGAAGCATAACAGGCATACATAATGAATTCATAGGACAAATTATGATTTATCAACATATTTGTAAAGGCCATTCTTTCTAAAAGATGTTCTTATGAGGGTGGAGTTGTCCTTTAAATTTTCCATTCAGTAATATTGATAAATGCATTTTTTATAATTATTATTTTCTACATATTTAAAGACTTTTGTATCTGACTTTTTATACCAAATATCTCAGGAACCATAAAAAAGGATTAACTTGTTTTTTGGGGGTGAACGTTTCCTTTAAAACGAAAATCCTACTTCTAATATTTAACCTCCCCTTTTTCTATCAACAACCTATGTTATGGAATTAAAAGAAAGAATGTTCCCAATTACTTTGAGCTATAATAGGAATACCTCAGGTCAGAACCGGCGAATGGTTTTAAGGTTCAGAGAATCTAATGCTTTATAAATAGCCCGAACTGTTTAAATCTGAAATATTTATGCACCATGAGCCTCACTGACAGCAGAATACACTTTTAGTGTCTTTCAAGCAAGTTCCATCTTAGCATTTCTGTTTAATGGATCAATAAACGATAAATCAAACTCTGCTACAACTAAGGTACGTTTTCTATCTTCTGTAATGGAAAGAGGCGACTAAACTTGACACTGTAATAATAAGTCCATTTCAATAATGAGATACACCTGGCTCTATTGCGGCATTTGTTTTGGTCTGCCGATCACTCAGACACTGCCAGGAAACCCACAAGCTTCAGAAAATCTTAATGTATCTCAGAGTATTTCATGTATGAAAAGTCAGGAATGACATTTAAATGTAAGGGGAACGTCCTAAGGGAAATAAAAGTTCAAGCATTAAGGTCTATTAATTATAAAAATGTGAAAGAATTCAGTTTATGTGGCAGCTCAGATAAAAGCAGAGAGATTAAAGTAATTTCTGCTCAATGTACGTTACCCCTCTCTCTGCTAACCTGGTTCTTCTGGTTAGCAGCTGCCAGTCCACGATGTGACAGTTGACAATCACCAGCTAATGACTGAATGTTTGTTAATAAGCTGCATCCTTTTGAGGCATGTGCAAAGCTGGAAGCTGCTTGAGAAGGAGGCGGAAACCTTTCTAAAACTCGAAAAGGAAGAAAGAAATTGTCAGTCCTACATCTGTCATCTTTCCTAACAGTTTGTTTTTGTTGTTTTTTTGCTTTTTTTCTTTTGGGGGGGTGTCTTTTTTTATGTATTATAATGTAAAGGGAACTAAGGCAAGGTCATAAAAAAAATCATAAAAAAGAAAAAAGAAAAAAAACGCCAGAAAAAAGCCAACCAATCTGCATTTCTAAAAATTTCAGCTGGGCTGTGAGCACCCAGCCTTGTTGTCCCAAGCAAGAGGAGCTAAGAAGTTGGGCAGCTTTCCCACATCCCAGGTACCAGGGAGAAAGGCACTGTCAAATATTCTGTGAAAGTCGGTAAAATCTACATTTCTCTTATGCCATGTTCCCCTTTAAATATCAACCTATATAATACAAGTACAACACAGATAGAAGATAAATTCAATGTCCAGCCAATATTTCATTGAAGCTGAATGAACTGACATCATAAGGGTATAATTAAACTCCACTTTACGGGAACCTGAACACTCTAGATTTTTATACATCACTGCAATTAAGTCTCTCAACAGATAATACAAAAAGTATGGGTGATCCCGAACTCCAACACACACTGGTACTGTAAGTTGCCTAGGTTTGCTACTGAAGGCAGATTAGATAATGTAACTTAGGCAAACAACTCACTGCTTCTCTGAATGGCCCAGGTGAATGCTGTCCCGGCCCGCTAGAACCCACAAAGCATACTAAACAGCCAAGGTTCGTACACACGTGTGATTGCGGTGCCGACCTGTGACATACAATGTGTACGAACGGCCATTTTCGGATGATAATTGGCCCTGTGTGTGGGCACTTTATTGTCCGAAATGGCGGTTCGATCAGAGTTCGTTTGTCCGATCCGCCAGGCGGATCTCCAAACGAGCGTCTGTTTCGGCTAATAAAATAAATGCAGAATAATACATTCAAGGTTACCGGCGCTAAATCCAAGGGTCACCAAACATCGACTGTTACATCTGAGGGTTGCAAAATACTGTAATGCATTCGAGGGTTACCAAAATTCAAGACATATTCGGCCTTACCGAAATCCAAGGCTACATTCAAGCGTTACCCGAATCCAAGACTAACATTCGAGCTTTACTGAATCCAAACTACATTCGAGCATTACCGAAATCTAAGACTACATTCGAGCGTTACCGAAATCCAAGACTACAATCGAGCATTACCGAAATCCAAGACTACATTCAAGCGTTACGCGAAATCTAAGACTACATTCGAGCGTTACCGAAATCCAAGACTACATTCGAGCGTACCCGAAATCCAAGCTAACCATTCGAAGCGTTACCGAAATCCAAGACTACATTCGAGCGTTACCGAAATCTAGACTACATTTCGAGCATTCCGAAATCCAAGACTACATTCGAGCGTTTACCAGAAATCTAAGACTACATTCGCAGCGTTAACCGAAATCCAAGACATTGAGCGTATCTTCCGAATAATCCAAGACTACTTCGAGCGTTACTAAATCTAAGACTACATTCGAGCGGCGTTACCGAAATCCAACTACATTCGAGCGTTACCGAAATCTAAGACTACATTCAGCAGCGTAACCGAAATCCAACTACTCGAGCGTTACCACCGAAATCGAACGCTACATTCGGGTTACCAAACTGATATATTTGAGGGTTACTGAAATCATGCGGCGAATTTGAGGTTTATTGAACGCAATATCGAGAGTTGACGACTCGAAAATTTTAAAAGCCTAAAAATTCAATATCTCTGAAAATCGAAGAAAAGGGAATTCTTGAAAATCTGCCACGTAACCGGGTTCAGATCCACAATCCGGCGCCATCTCTATTTGTGATATGGTGGATGGAACATCTCATCCCTGACCCCTACAGTGTAAATCATTAACATACCGTAGCTGGGAGACGAATGTGGAATGTACTGGAGTCAGTTTGTTTGGCTCCTTATCCCGAAGATCAACTAATAATGTCCCAATAATAAAATATATAGAAATAATTATTGTATAGGGGTTTATCGATACCCAGTGAATAATGTTCCCTTTAAGAAACATTGTCTGATCCTTTAAACTATCTCATTAGTTCTGAGAATTGGTGGTCAGGGACCTTAATTGAGACTGCGGCAGTAATATGTTCAGCGGTGCCCTTGATTTTCTGTTCTCTGTCTAAAGCTTATTGACAGATGATAAAACGGATCAAACTGACAATATAAATAAGACCAAATCATTTCTAATGATAGAACTTTTTCAACGAAAATGGCAAATAGAGAAAGGCAAAGAACCTTACAGCTTTTGGCCTTCCCAAGACTCAGTGGCCCCTCTGAAAAATATAGCCTGATTCTACCTAGCTAATAGGAAGGTAGTGCAGGGTGGTCTAGACTAGAGAGGAAAACTGGCGATTTCATTCCAACATGTTCTCCAGCCATCTCCAGAAGAACGGGCAATCGAATTCGGTCCTGCCGCCCCGCACGCATGGCAATTTCAATGATAGATTTTCGGCCGACCGTAGCGGTTCCCTATGGGACTGCATGATCAGTCGTGCGAACTGTCACCTTGGCACTACTACTGCCACTGCAGTCTTTTTGTCAAATTACTACTCCAGCCTTACAATCAGCTACTTCACAGGAGGAGACCTAATCAGTCAGATTGTGTTACAAGAACAATATCAGCAAACACTTTCATGGAGATTCAATAAAAGTTCTTATCGTTTAAAATGGTGCTAATTTTGCCCCAACCAATCAGAACTTTATTACCATTTGAAAGCTAACATCTGATGGTTGGGGGCAAAATTAGCACCATTTTAAACGATAAGAACTTTTAGTGAATAACCCCCTTAATTTGATGAGTAATGGACAATTGCTTATATAAAGCTATATCCTAAGGATAATAATACTGCTAATGTCCTATAAAAACCCCCAAGGCACTTCTCATCTACTTCAATAACTTTCCTTTTATTCAATCTTCTGGCAATCTACCCCCATTAATGGCTTAATTAATTAATTACCCAACTACATAACATCTCAACCAACATCAGAACAGAAGCCTTACAGGTTGGTTTTAACTAGGAAGGTTCTTCTTATTTATGTTTGTTAAAGATGCCAAGTCATGAAATATTACATATAATCCCATCTGCAAACCAAAAATCAGGCTAATCAATTCATCCATACAGATTGTATTAACCAAAAATCCATACAGAGGTAGTAAAACCAAATAATCCATACAGAGTGTATTAACCATATAATCCATACAAGTGATATTTTAACCATATAATCCATAACAGAGTGTATTAACCATATAATCCATACCAGAGTGTATAACCATATAACCTACAGAGTGATTAAATATAACCATACAAGTGGTATTACCATATATCCATCAGAGTGTATTAACCATATACTCCATACAGATGTTTAAACCAATATCCATACAGAGTGTATTAACCAAATCCATCAGCAGTGTATTAACCATATAATCCATACAGATTGTATTAACCATATAATCCATACAGAGTATATTAGCAAATCAATCCATACAGATTGTATTAACCATATACATCCTACCGAGTAGTATTAACCATATACATCCAACCAGATGTATTTTACCATATACATCCTACAGAGTGTATTTAACCATATACATCCATACAGAGTTGTTTACCATATCACGATTTATTCAGCAAATACATCCATATAGATTGTATTAACCATATACATCTATACAGAGTGTATTAATCAAATGATCCATGCATGTATTAACCATTCATCTATACATATTGTAGTAACCATATACACACCATACAGATGTTATTAACCATAAATCCATACAGATGTATTAAATACCTAAACAGATATTACCAATAATCCGTACAGAGTGTATGTTTGTGAAGTTCTCATTCTATTCCAGTCTGGTATATCTGTTGTATCATTAGATCATGTTAACTATTGGCGAAGGAACGTGACTGGTTCAAGAGAGGTGTTAAGGAGGGCCATTTATGTTGAAAATAAAGAAACCAAGCCTAATAGAGGTGGGGGGGTTCGACAAAACCAACTGTCTGCCATGTAACAATGCTGTTTTAAACCTTACTACTGGGCGTTCCTATAACACCTCTTAGCCACTATCCAATCACAATCACACAAACAAAACACACTTAACACCTGGTGTGATATGCACATTGTGGATTTTCAGGGGAATATTTGCCACAGATTCTTGTACAGTCATCTGAATTGAAAGCAGTCGATGACTAGCACAAACGTCTTCAAGAACTACATTTCTAGTCCACTTGATCTAATTGAATACAACAGACATACAGAGTGTATTAACCAAATATCCATACAGAGTATATTACCATATACATCCATACAGAGTGCATCACATCACATAATATATCCATACAGAGTGCATCAACCATATATATCCATACAGATTGCACAACCATATATATCCATACAGAGTGCATCAACCTATATATCCATACAGAGTGCATAACCATATATATCCCATACAGAGTGCATCAGCCCATATATATCCATACAGAGTGCATCAACCATATATTCCATACAGAGTTATTAACCATATATATCCATACAGAGTGTATTAACCATATACATTCATACAGATAGTATTAACCATGTATATCCATACAGATGTTTAACCATATATCCATACAGATGTATATCATATATAATTCCATGCAGAGTATTAACCAAATAATCCATAAAGAGTGTATTAACCAATATCCATACGATTGTATTAACCAAATAATCCATACAGATTGTATTAACCAAATAATCCATACAGATTGTATTAACCATATACATCCATACGATTAGTATAACCATATACATCCATACAGATAGTATTAACCTTATACATCCATACAGATAGTATTAACCTTATATATCCTACAGATAGTTTAACCTTAATATCCATACGAGTTTTATATAACATATACATTCCATACAGTTAAAAGACTTATTAACCATAGACATCCATACAGATGTATTAACCATATATGTCCATACAAGTGTATTAACCATATCATCCATACAATTGTATTAACCATATAATCATACATGTGTTTAACCATAATTCAACAGATAGTTTAACCATATAATTCCATACAGATAGTATTAGCCTTATATATCCTACAGATTATTAACCAATAATCATACAGATTTAATGTAACCATATAATTCCATACAGATAGTATTAACCATATACATCCATAACAGATAGTATTAACCTTATATACCATACAGTAGTTTAACCTTATATATCCCTACAGATAGTATTACCTTATATATCCATACGAGTGGTATTAACCATATACATCCATACAGATAGTATTAACCATATACTCCTACAAAGTGTATTAACCATATACATCCATACAAGTGTATTAAAGACCATATACATCATACATGTATTAACCTATAATCCATACAGATAGTATTAACCTAACATCCATACAGATTGTATTAACCATATATATCCAACAGTATACTTCCATACAATTATTAACCTTATATATCCAGTACAGATTTAATTACCCACCCCTATACATTCAGATACAGATAGGCATGTCCCCAAAGACCCCCCCAAACTAAAATTTAAAAAAACCCCTTACTGGCCACATCAAGTAGTTTAAAAACGGATCCTTACCTTACATTCCTGCTCAAAATGTTCCCCTGCTGTGCCCCTCCAAAGTCCAGGAAACTGCTGTGTAGGAGCATGTGTGACTCATGCTGTGCCTGAGACTCTTCTCAACCTCATCAAGGTTGAGGCATGCTCAGTGCAGCCCCCCTGCCCTCCTCTCAGCCAATCACGGACGCGGCTGCCGGTCCCGGCCCCCAGCTTTCAATTCCATGCAAGCAGAGGGCCTGAACACTGCAGCAGTGGAGAGAGGGCAGGTAAGTAAGAATCGGGGGACTTTCTAACAATTATATTAATGCGGTTGGGGCTGGGGGAGCATGCCCTACCACATATCAAAGTTAAATTTCGGGGTGGACATGCTTAACCATAATATGTCCATACCGAGATGGTATTAACCATATATGTCCATACAGAGTGTAATTAACCATATACATCCATACAGAGGTATTAACCTATATACGCATACAGAGTGTATTAACCAATATACCATACTAGTGTTTAACCATATATATCCACAAGTGTATTAACCAAACATCCATACAGAGGGTATTAACCAAATCAATCCATACAGAGTGTTATAACCAACATAATCCATACAGAGTGTATTAAACCATATACAACACCCATACAGAGTGTAATTAAACCAATACATCCATACAGAGTGTATTAAACATATATATCCATACAGATTGTATTAAACCATATACTCCATACAGAGTGTATTAAACATATATATCCATACAGATTGTATTACCATATACATCCATACCGAGTGTATTAACATATATATCCATACAGAGTGTATTAACATATACATCCATACAGATAGTATTAACCATATATATCCATACAGAGTGTATTAACCATATACATCCATACAATAGTATTAACCATATATATCCATACGGTGTATTAACCATATATATCCATACAGATACGTACTTAAAATAATCCATACAGAGTGTATTAACCATATACATTCATCAGAAGTAATTAACCATGTATATCCATACAGAGTGTATTAACCATATATGTCCATACAAGAGTGTGTTAACCATATACATCCATAGAGAGTGTATTAACCATATATATCCATACAGAGTGTCATTAACCCATATCATTCATACAGATGTTTAACCATTATATCCATACAGAGTGTTTAAACCATAATATGTCCATACAGATTGTGTTAACCATATACATCCATAGAGGTGTATTAACCCATATACCATATCCATACAGAGTGTATTAACCATATACATCCATCAGAGTGTATTAAACCATATATATCCATACAGAGTGTATTAACCATATAATATCCATACAGTATGTATTAACCTATATATCCATACAGAGTGTATTAAACATATACAATCCATACATGATGTATTAACCATACATGTCCATACAGAGTGTGTTAACCATATAATATCCATACAGAGTGTAATTAACCATATATATCCACAGAGTGTATTAACCATATATACTCCATACAGAGTGTATTAACCTAATATATCCATACAGAGTGTATAACCATATATATCCATACATAGTGTATTAACACCCATAATATCCATACAGAGTGTATTAACCATATATATCCATACAGAGTGTATTAACCATATACATCCATACATGTATTAACCATATACATCCTACATATAGTATAATTATTCCATACAGAGTTATTAACCATATACACATACGATAGTATTAACCATATAGCTATATGGATGTATTTGCTGAATACAATCTGTATGGATGTATTTGGTTAATACACTCTGTATGGATGTATATGGTAAATACACTCTGTATGGATGTATATGGTAAATACACTCTGTATGGATGTATATGGTAAATACACTCTGTATGGATGTATATGGTTAATACACTCTGTATGGATGTATATGGTTAACACACTCTGTATGGATGTATATGGTTAACACACTCTGTATGGACATATATGGTTAATACTATCTGTATGGATGTATATGTTTAATACACTCTGTATGGATATATATGGTTAATACACTCTGTATGGATATATATGGTTAATACACTCTGTATGGATATATATGGTTAATACACTCTGTATGGATATATATGGTTAATACACTCTGTATGGATGTATATGGTTAATACACTCTCTATGGATGTATATGGTTAACACACTCTGTATGGACATATATGGTTAATACTATCTGTATGGATATATATGGTTAATACACTCTGTATGGATATACATGGTTAATACTATCTGTATGAATGTATATGGTTAATACACTCTGTATGGATATATATGGTTAATACTATCTGTATGGATATATATGGTTAATACACTCTGTATGGATATATATGGTTAATACTATCTGTATGGATGTATATGGTTAATACACTCTGTATGGATATATATGGTTAATACTATCTGTATGGATATATATCCATACAGAGTGTATTAACCATATACATCCATACAGATAGTATTAACCATATATATCCATACAGAGTGTATTAACCATATACGCAAGTTGCGCACGCGTTTCGCGCTCGCGGTGCGCCCCGATTTTCGCTAAAATGGAAATTGCGGGGAACGCGAAAATTCCGAGATTTCCGATGCGCATGCAATTGCGCGTCCGTTCGCGTTTGGTAACGACGCGTTCACATTTTTGGTGCGTTAACGCAGCGTGTTCCTAACGCAAAATGGTGAAAACGCATGTGCAAAATCTGAATAAGGCTCTTACAGATTAGCTGGCCTGATTACACTACAATAGAATAAGTTCAGCTGGGTGTGGGAGGGGCAAGGGGAGACAGACACATAAACGAAAACAGAGTGAGGTCAAACAAATGGTGAAGTCCCAATAAACAACCAGACAAGACTGAGATAAGATAGCAGATCATACCAGGCAAAAATTACAATGAAGCACAGGAAGGGATGCACAGTGGAGCGATGATAGGATAGGATAGTACAGCAGATCATACCAGGCAAAAATTACAATGGAGCACCGGAAGGGATGCACAGTGGAGTGATGAATAGGATGTACAGCAGATCATACCAGGCAAAAAATTACAATGAAGCACAGGAAGGGAGCACAGGGAGTGATGATAGGATGATAGGATAGTACAGCAGATCATCCAGGCGAAAATTACAATGAAGCACAGGAAAAATGCACAGTGGAGTGATGAATAGGATAGTACAGCAGATCATACCTGTAATGACAATAAGATGGTGTCAGGAAAGATGGAGAGGTGATCCTGATGTGCCCTAGGTAATTCTGGTGGAAGGGCATGTCCACCCCCAAAACTATAATCCCCAACTACTGGCCCCATCATGTAGTGTAGTGTAATCCTTACTCACATCCCATCTCCATATGGTTCTCTGTAGTCCCCCCCAAAGTCCCAAAAACTACCCACCACGGAGGATAGCAGAGTCCATATAGGAAGCGCTCCTACCTGGCCTCCGGAGAAGCTTGGCATGCAACTGCAGCCCTTCTCCCCCTCCCTTAGGATTCCCTCCCCCTAGTGTAAAACCCTTAATATATAGTATTGCCCCTGTCCCCCAGCCCCAATCGCTATATTTATAGTTTAGAAAGCTCCCCAAACTTTACTTACCCTCTCTTTCCTCTGCCGAAATGAGCTGCCGGCAGCCGCGTGTGATTGGCTGCCGCTCAGCCACACAGACGCGACTGCGGTCCTGCCCCTCTGCTTGCATTTTCTCGCAGAGGGCCGGGAGCGCGGCGGAGGAAAAGAGGAGAGGTAAGTAGAGTTTGGGGGCTTTCTAAACATATAATATACGGTGGGCTGCTGCAGGGGATCTTTAAATATTTTAGGGCGGACATGCCCTTTAATTCAGCCCTACGCTTAGAAAATGCTGCACTTGGGAAAGGCTGCAGAAACTGACCAAAGTCAGAATCTGACTAGGGCTCTTACAGATATAGCTGGCCTGATTACAACTACAATTAGAAATACTAATATATAATATATATATTTCAATCGGTTGCACTACATTACTGGGAAAACATCATGTACAGCCATACGTTAAGATGAATTACATATTTCTACAATTCAATGGATTTGAATTGGTAACTACATAATTTACATTATTGGCATTGACCCTCGAGAGGTCAATAAATGTCATGTTAGTTCACACGTGTCTGGATTAAACTCTTACTGCTCTTCCCACTTGACTGTGGCTTCACTTTTTCTTACAATTCACCCCATACACATTGAAGTAAAATGTAGGCAACCCTTCTTATTAATTTTGGTTTATTATTAAATTAATTTTAATTTTTTATTATCACATGGAAAGTTTAGAGTGGTCAGTGCAGGGGAGTAGTACCTTATTAATATGCATGTCTCCTTTTTTGCCGGCCTAATGATGTATGGTAGAGGTGCTTTATGACTGGCTAATTGGTGCCTGGGGATGGAACCCAAACCAGGACTGCACTGGTAAAATGAATCCCATATTCAGCAGCAAACTTGGTATGAATTTAGCCTTAGGGTGTATACATTTACTGAGCAAGGGGGTTTCTTTTCATTAGTTCCCTTTAAATTTTTTTATTTCACATAAATGCAATTATAATGATATGCTATAAAGAAGGACTAAAGTACCATGGATACTGTGAATTCCCCATTCATGTTACTTTAATCATCTTAAGCCTTTTTTTCTAAATTATTTATATCCTTGGAATTAGACCTCCCTGAAAATGTACTGGAAATTATCTATTACAGGTGTAGGCGATAGTAAAATGGGTTACTTGATTGCTCCAGAGACTGTCAGCCTATCCAAATTCTATACACATGACTCTTATTTATCAGGAGTGGGCCCTCGATATGTTGGAGGCAGGGGTGTTGCTGAACTACCACTCTAGGTAGAATGCAATAAATGGGCACCAGTGGATCTTGAGCTTAAACAGTATTTTATTTTATTAACAGAACAAACTGTTATTAAGGTCCCCTGGCTCTCCTCTATCCTCTGGGGAAACCCCAGGAAGGAGAGAGGCTGAGCACATGGCCGATCTCCCATTTATACTTTTACACAGAGGCCCCTACTGGCAAACTCTGCCAGAAAAGAAGACTAAAGGGAAAGTAGTGGTTAGGAACCATTCAGTGATGTCAAACTGTGGCACTCCAGATGTTTAGAAAATACAACTCCCAGCATGCCTTGCTGCAAACAAGGCATACTGGGAGTTGTAGTTTTCAAACATCTGGAGTGCCATGGTTCAACATCAATTAACATATGATTATATAGTCACCAGTTAATTAGGAAAAATATGTATTCCACACACACACTCACAAGGAAAAAATGTCCCATGTATTTGAGGACAACATCGTTCTTGGTGGTGTGTGGGACAAATATTATTCCTCCTTGACTGGCGCGCTGTTTATTATTGGTTTAATTTGCCACACATTTGCTCAATTTTACATTAGAATGAACATAAACACACATTGCAGGGACATGACTAGTGGTCGGGGCCCCAGCAAAGAACAGTGGCCCAGCAGTCGCTTGGGCTTTAGTTACGCCACTGACACATGAAAAAAACAAGAGGTTTTCTGTAAAGTCATTGTTATCTGATTTCGATTGATGCTGTCCTTTTAGTTGCTTTAAAGGAAGGTCAGTGCGGAGTAAGTAAGCTTCATACAGACGTATGTTTTGGTCAGGGGTCGGGGGGTCGATCGTTAATCTACTATGGACCCCCAACCGACATCTACACACGCACGATATCGTTCAAATGCCCGTTCGACACGGGTATCGTCCTGGTCAGAGGTCGAGGTCAAAATCCTACATCAAATGTAAGTGTCGTGTAAAAGGATATTTTAACCCTTTACTGCCGATACATAGAACATTTCACCTGATGTATATTAGGGTCCTCAGATCCCCCCTCTCTCACCCATAAAACGTTCTGTGTACCAAGATAGTTTCCCTCTGCAAAGGGGGATATTTCTACTATTGTTGCCCTAGCTTGTTGGGGGGCTGATGTTCAGGGTGCGTTTTGTGTCTTCAGAGTGCGTTTCCTTTTCTGGGTCCTGCTCTCTGTCTTGTTGTTTCCCGCTTCTGCTCCTCTTGCGTGTCTCTCCTTCTTCCTTCGCTTTCTCCCTCTGGCTGGCTCCCCTCCGCCCCCGCTCCGCGTGCGTTCCCTCATTCCCCCCCACCGCCCCCGGTCCCTGTGCCCCCCTCCCCCCTTCTCTGCCGAGGCTTGCCCGTCAGGCCTGCCCCCCTTCGTCCGCCCTCCTCCTTGTTCCTCCTTCTCAAGCTCGGCCTTTTCCGGTACTACTTCCGCTGATCCTGTCATAAACAGGTCATATGAGACCGGCCCCGCATACTTGCCACACTGAGGTTGCCCCATCAGCAGCCACGGCAATGTCATCCCCGAGCTCACCTTACACCTGTGACAGACCAGAGCACACACCTTCGGAATCCTTACCCCAGTCAATCAGACTGCCCATACTGGAGCTGTTTAATCCAGAGATGAAAACCCACCTGTTCAGTGCAACATGCGCAATACCTTTAAGCTGGGTACACACGGGCAGATTCCGTACCCAATCGATGGATACTTCTAGTATCATTCGGTTGGGTGGCTGCTTTTTCCACAGCCGCGACCAATGTAGGTCTCCCGTTTGTCCGATTGGATGAACAGGTGTTGGCAAATCACGGCCGATTGTGCGGTTCCTGTGAGATGTGAGAAATGTCGAGTGCTTGCTCATAGCGAACTCTATATTTGTGAGTACCCAGCATTACATTGCATCCTCTGTGACAAAAACTTCATCTACCACCAAATGAACTCTGAGGACATGTTAAGTGTACCACGGAAGTATACCATGGGAATAGCTATAGAAATGTTATTGCGATTATTATTGTATTATTCAGCAACGAGTGATTGTTATGTATAAAGTACTATGGATGATCGTCCCTGTGTATAAAACTCCATCTGGCACTTTGGATAACACCTCTAGGCCAATGCAATACAACTTCTGCATCAGGAGACCACTGGTGTTAGAAAATTGAAACATGTCCGTCTTTATGTTTCAAGTTAAAATATCTTTACGATGGAAAAGAATGGAATTGGTTTATTTCATCTGGTTCAATGTAATGGTTGGTTCTCATTCTTAAGCTTTTTATGTTTGTGGCTTTGGATGAGATCTTGGCACGTGTTCTGTGTGGATTTTTGGACTCTGTATAGATGATATGGTTAATACACTTGTATGGATAATATCGTTAATACTATTTGAAAATGCACTAGTGTGGCCTAGCCCTTAGTGTAGAGCTAAATTAACTCAGAAGTAACCTAAAGTGCCTGACACTGATCTTTGCTCATTTGGATCACACCATTCAACCCTTCCCGTTGTATTATTAACCTATCATCATGTTCCATATAACCTTGCTCTTTATCTGCCTGGTTACCTACCTACTCAGATCCATCACCTCACTACAACACCCCACTGTTGGTAAGTCCATTTATACTGCATCCTCCATTTTATTCTCTCCCCTCCTTTCCCACCATGAACTCCTTTCCATTGTCAAACACCCCCCAGCTTCCCCCACTACAAGACAAACACACGGTCCATTTAAATCCCACTCTCAACTCCTCTCGTTCTCTCTCCTGCTTCTACTTGCAGCTGGTGATATCTCCCCTAATCCCGGCCCCACTCCCATACCGCACCTGTATGATCAACCCATCCTAATGTCTACTGCCCGTAACTCTCCTTTATCCATTAGTACCCTAAACACACACAATATCACTAATGTACCTTTGCGGTTATTTATCGACCACCTGGCCCAACCACTATTTTCTTTGACCACTTCTCTGCTTGGTTGTTCCACTTTCTATCCACTGACATCCCCTCAATTATGTTAGGGGATTTCAATATCCCCATCAATTCAAACACCTCTGCTGCCACTAAACTTCTCTCTCTTACCTCCTCCCTTGGCCTTACCCAATGGTCCTCTGCCCAGACCCATTGTAATGGACACACACTGGATCTTCACCCGCCTCTGCTCTGTATCTAACTTCTCCAACTCTCCCTTTCCTCTATCCGATCACAATCTTCTCAAATACTCTCAAGGCTCAGTACTCAGTCCTCTTCTTTTCTCCATCTACACCTATGGCCTTGGACAACTTATTAGTTCATTTGGATTCCAGTATCACCTGTATGCGGATGTTACCCAAATTTACATCTGTGCCCCTGATTTCCCTACACTGACTGCCTTAATGCCATCTCTGCCTTCATGTCCTCCCGCTTCCTCAAACTCAACATGGACAAGACTGAACTTGTCCTTTTCCCACCCTCACGATCTGTTCCCCTCCCTAGCCTTACTATTAATATTAACAACACACCCATATCCCCATCTCCTCATGTCCGCTGCCTGGGAATAACGCTAGATTCCGATCTTTCCTTCAAACCTCATGTCAATTTGCTTGCCAACTCCTATCAGCTCCAACTCAAAAACATCTCCTGCATCCGACCCTTCCTCTCGAAGGAAGCTACAAAAATCCTAGTCCATGCCCTAATCATATCCCGGCTAGACTGCTGCAACACACTCCTGTGACTGTGTGGTTTACCAAACAACCACCTGGCACCGCTTCATTCTCAACTCTGCTGCCCGGCTCATTCATTTCTCTTCTCACTCCTCTAATGCCTCTTCTCTCTGTCAGTCCCTCCACTGGCTGCCCATCACGCAAAGGATCTGGTTCAAGCTGCTTACCTTATCCTACAAAGTACTATCCAACATAGCCCCTCCATATATCTCAGAGCTGATCCAGCGATACCGTCCAAGGCACAACCTCCGCTCCGCAAACGATACCCTCCTCTCATCCACCCTTGTCACCTCTTCCCATGCCTGCATTCAGGACTTTACTCGTGCTGCCCCTCTGCTCTGGAACTCCCTTCCTCTGTCTATCCATCACTCAACATCCCTTAACACCTTCAAACGTAACCTTAAAACCCACCTCTTCAGGCAAGCATATAACCTGGTCTAAACATTACCCTCTTACTACCCAATATGATCCAACCTGCCTTTCACACTCCACTGCCAATCTATTTACAGCCTACCGATTCCTGTCACCTTATGTCTCACCCCATATCCTCTAGTCTGTAAGCTTTTTCCTATTGTATCATGGTATTGCTGTAAGAAACTTCACACTATGTTTATTTATATTATGTATTACCTGTGTATGTAATATGTATGACTTTGTATAACCTGTACTACCCTGTATGTAATGTATGACTATGACTGTTGGTCACCGCAATAGTGGCCGCGGCACATTCACAACAATGAATTAGAGGACAAATTAACGTGACATAAAGTGCAATTATAGATCCCTATCCCCATCTCTCCTTTTACTGCTTATCAACAGTATCCGGGGTGAGGAAGTAACTCTACTCTCTAGGTCCTCAGTCCAGGATCTGTCCTATGGGAAGATAAACTGTACAAGAAGTGTGTCTTCCCATTGGCCAGGTCCTGGGCTGAGGGAAGGGATGGAGCTAGACTGGATCACCAGACACAACTTATGTTCCCCCCTGGGTATTATATGATCCTATTATTAAGTGGTCCTCATCCAGGGTGGTATGACCTTTCACTATTCATTCCTAGTTTTCTTTTGGTTTTTTTTAGAGATTCGTTACTTTCTACATCCATACTCTGAGCTGTGATCTGTATTAGTTGAGTGTGACATAATTGGATTGATTTTTAGTATTTTTATTGCAATGGTCTAGTTTAGATAAGGGTTTTCCTTATGTGGGAAAGTCTCTCTACTATTTTGCCCTCAAATTGCCATAGAATATTGTGCCCAGATCTATTCAGAAACAGTAAGTGGCAGGGATTACATTACAATTTTACAGTTAGGCAAAAGAGCCTGAGCGCAATCAGGAACATTTTCTTAGTGTTTATAGATATCGTAACAGATGTAGACAACCTATAAAGTATAATAGACCATATAAGTTATTCAATCTGCAGATGCAGTATGTGCCAGAAATGCATGATCGAAAATATTTGTGGCAAATAGATTCAGATTCCATATTATCAAGTGCCTGTGTTTAAAGTTTGTACTAGGAACAGTCTAAGAAACCAGCAAACCAATTTAATCTGGGAATATGAGGGCATGAATTTGGACAGATCCAAGGTTATTCTCCTGATAACTTACTATTTAAAGACATCTATATCCCATTAAAGGACATCTATACCATCCCACCCCAATAGGTCCTTGGACCTACCTTAGATGACCTACAATATAAAGCTGGACCCAGACTAATAAAACCTATGATAGATTCAACGTTTGATCATCAATTCTATCAATTATCTTAAGACTCACCTTGCCTTGGTAGTTTTACCTTCCGATGTTCTTGTGTCATTTGCTGCCTATTCATTTGCAATTGCAATCTTAAAGCAAAAAAAAAAAGCTTTGGCTCCAAGTGGCTGTGTTCTTTCTGGACTGCATGAACGTTTCCTTAAAAATAATGATGTTTTTATACATTATTAGCACATTGGTTCAACAATCACTTAGATTGTAAGCTCTTTGGGATCTCATTCCTAATGTGTCAAGGCATGCTGCAATTATATCACTTTATCCATATTTTTATATATGTCTCAAACTATGTATGAAATTGTATTAATGCTTATTTATCTGTTTAATTCCTTGCACTTATCCCCTCGTTTGTATACTCTGTTTTTCATAATGTACAGCACTGCGTACCCAAGTGGCGCTTTATAAATAAAATTACAGAAGAGTTGCAATTAACTGTTGTGAGATCCTCTTCCAGTAGGGGGAGCCAAAGGAATATTCAGTTTAGATGGCGACGCAGGAACAAATAACACCCCATAATAAATGGACACATGTTAAACAAGAATAATATATTACAGTGGTAAATGTTTTTTCTATACTAAATTTAAAAGGTGCTGTAAATCTATTTTCGTCTTTTTCTGTTGTATGGTGCAAGATAGCAAGTAGACAAGATGACCAGAATTAAAGGAAAAGTAAACACCAAATTTCACACTGGGTTGCGTGATTCTGCCATAAGAGAATCGCTAAAGGCCTTCAGACATTTTAAAACAAAAATACAACTACTAACCTTCCTTAGGTGCCTTCCGCGGCTGTAGAGTGCTTGTAGTGGAATACTGGGAGTTGTAGTTTTCTACCATCAGATCCTGTTCTACTCTACACCAATAATGCAATAGAATAATGCATTAAGTTAAAGGACAACTCCACCCTCATAAGAACATCTTTTAGAAAGAATGGCTTCTTTAAAATGTGTTGATGTATCATGAATTCTTTACTGTTTTACCTGCTATGCTTCTGGATGCCTCATGGAAACTGAGTAGTTTAGAAACCTGTACTGAGCCTGTACTGAGCCTGGGCATGCTCAGAAGAGGCAGATAGGGGATTAACATTCAGTCATTGGCTGTGATGTCAACTGTCAAATCCATAACTGACAGAACCAGGAAGCAGAAACAGGGGAAACAGGACATTGTGCAGGATTTCATGTTAGACTTATATATTTCAGATTTCAAACTATTACTGTTTGGGTTTGGGGGGTGATTTACCTGTATGTAAGTTTTCATTTTGGGGCTGGACTTGCCCTTTAAATTCTTTTCATTTACTTCTTTTTACTCAAAAGCTGATTTGTTTTCCAGCAGTGAATTGCTCTCGCATGGCACATTAAAACAGAACACAACATAAATTAAAATCAATGGTCAGAATCAGAAGTCCTATGCCAGCGCTGGGCACCTGTAATTGACAGCCGTGATTTATACAAAAGGTGAATTAGCAAGAGCCTACCAGGTAATTGAACTTAACTGACTCTTCATTGCCTTAATTTGAATGTGATTGTGAGAGGTGCTCATTTAAATGGGCTAATCAATGCGTTTAATGTGTAATTTGACGTGAAAGTCATTAAAAAAAAAAAAGTAGATACTTTTCTTTCTTCCCCCCCCCCCCCCCACGTAATTTGTTTTAAAGGGCTGTGCCAAGATCAACTCAAGAATCCTAATTACACAATTGCCACAATAAGTGGCCTAATAGAATAGTCATTTCTAGCTTTGTTTGGCCTAGTTTTATTTTCTTTTGTGCTAAGATTTACTTCAAAGAAGAAAAGGAATTCTGATTGGTCCCACAAATACAAGATGGCTGCTATGACCTTTGTTTACATTTCATTGGTTTCATACTGGAAAGTTGGCGTGGCAGGAGAGGTGGTGGACAAAAGCAGTTTTGGGGTCTATTATTGAGGAACCTTGCAGGGTTTTTTGCTTATAAAGGTTCTCATTCATCCAGGTCATTGTATATCCAGTTGATCTAACTGAATACCACAGATACAGCTTTGTCCTTCATTAAGGGGGAATATGTTACATTTCCATTATTATACTAATATACAATTTTTTTTTTTTTTCACACAGGGGAACAAAATCTTTCCATTTATCCATTTTTCCATCTGCCCAAACAGTATCTACTTTACATAGTAACATAGTAATTAAGGTTGAATAAAGACATCCATCCATCAATTTCAACGTTTTCACCCTCCTTTTTAACCCTACCTAACAGTTGATCCAGAGGAAGGGGAAAAAACATTCCTTCTTGACTCCTAATGGCAATCAGAAAGTATCCCTAGATCAACCAGAACTGCAGCATATATATTAATACCAGTAATTCTCAATATTATATAGTATCCCTGTACCAACCAGAACTACAGTATATGTATTAATACCAGTAATTCTCAATATTAGTGTCCCTGTACCAACCAGAACTACAGTATATGTATTAATACCAGTAATTCTCAATATTATAGTGTCCCTGTACCAACCAGAACTACAGTATATGTATTAATACCAGTAATTCTCAATATTATATTGTATCCCTGTACCAACCAGAATTGCAGTATATGTATTAATACCAGTAATTCTCAATATTATATAGTGTCCCTGTACCAACCAGATCTACAGTATATGTATTAATACCAGTAGTTCTCAATATTATATTGTATCCCTGTACCAACCAGAATTGCGGTATATGTATTAATACCAGTAATTCTCAATATTATATAATATCCCTGTACCAACCAGAACTACACTATATGTATTAATACCAGTAATTCTCAATATAATATTGTATCCCTGTACCAACCAGAACTACAGTATATGTATTAATACCAGTAATTCTCAATATTATATAGTATCCCTGTATGAACAAGAACTACAGTATATGTATTAATACCAGTAATTCTCAATATTATATTGTATCCCTGTACCAACCAGAATTGCAGTATATTTATTAATACCAGTAATTCTCAATATTATATAGTATCCCCGTACCAACCAGAACTATAGTATATGTATTAATACCAGTAATTCTCAATATTATATTTTATCCCTGTACCAACCAGAACTACAGTATTTGTATTAATACCAATAATTCTCAATATTATATAGTATCCCCGTACCAACCAGAACTACAGTATGTGTATTAATACCAGTAATTCTTAATATTATATTGTATCCCCGTACCAACCAGAACTACAGTATATGTATTAATACCAATAATTCTCATTAGATAGTATCCCTGTACCAAACAGAACTACAGTATTTGTATTAATACCAGTAATTCTCAATATTATATAGTATCTCTGTACCAACCAGAACTACAGTATATGTATTAATACCAATAATTCTCATTGTATAGTATCCCTGCACCAAACAGAACTACAGTATTTGTATTAATACCAGTAATTCTCAATATTTTTTAGTTCTAGAAACTTATCCTGACCACTTCTAAAGTTATTCAATGAACTTGACATCAGCTGGGAGAGTTTCACTGTTCTCACTGTAAAGAGACCTTTCCTAACCTGAAGATAAAACTTTTTTTCTTCTAATCTTAAAGGATGTCCATGTGTCCTCTGATATAACCTATTAGTGAACAATGCACCAGAGAGTTTATTATATGGCCCATTTATATATTTGTATAAAGTGATCATATCCCCACGCAAATGTTGCTTCTCTAATGTAAACAGCCCTAACTTGTCTAATCTGCCTGCATAGTCAAGCTCCTCTATTTCCTTTATTATTTTAGTTGCCCTTCTCTGAACTGCTTTCATTTCCAAGATGTCCCTTTTGTATATTGGATTCCAAAACTGCACAGCATATTCCAAATGAGGTCTTACCAGTGCCTTGTAAAGAGGGAGAATATTGATTACGATTTAATGTCGCATAATAAAAAAAAATTTTTCCAATCAATTGAAATGTCTGATTGTATGTCAGATTGTATATAAAATTGGCCTAGTGTATGGTCCTTTAAGCACTCCACTTAAAACTTAAGCCCACGTGGATGAATCTCCATTGACCACCACTCTCTGTTTGCGATCCAATAACCAATTCTCTATCCATGAACAAATGTTTTTTTCTAGGCCAGCAGTCCTCAGTTTTTACATTAGTCGCCTATGTGGCACAGTATCAAAAGCTTTAGCAAAATCCAAGTATACCACATCCACTGCTATTTCAGAATCTAACAGGATAATAAAAGTTCTTATCATTAAAAATGGTGCTAATTTTGCCCCAGCCACTCAGATGCTAGCTTTCAAATGGTAGCTAACATCTGATTGGTTGGGGAAAAATTAGCACCATTTTTAACAACAACAACTTTTATTGGATCTCCCTGTAAATTCTTACTTCTTTATAAAAACAAAATACATTTGTCTGACACAATCTATTTATCATTAATCCAATCTGACTACTACTAAGATGAGCTCTGGAGACAGTTAAGAGAGAAATAGGGAGTGGTTACACACTTGCAGGGTTATTCAATAAAAGTTTTTATCATTTAAAATGGTGCTAATTTTGCCCCAACCAATCAGATGTTAGCTTTCAAATGTTACATAAGTTCTGATTGGTTGGGGCCCAATTAGCTCCATTTTAAACAATAAGAACTTTTATTGAACCTCCCTGTTAGTTTTTATTGGAGGTTAGGATTTTAAAAAAGGCGAAAGGGAAATGATCGGAATTACCTATGATTAAGGACACTTTGCAGTCCGAAACCCGTCAGGGTAAACCCTATTTTTTTACATTTGTTGTTTGCTTAGACACCATCTGCTAAAGAATTTTTTAACTTATATGTTATAAAGTTTTGGGACTTTTAACAGACTCACCAATGGTGCTGCAGCCCTTTGTTTTTTCTAAAATCCTTTTTTAGTTCCGTTATGCTGCCATGCACAAAAAATAGGATTTCAGAAGAGTTTAGTTCATTCATTCACTGGTGCTTGCTGTGTAATGTAGAAGACACAATGCTGTCTGCTTCTCTGTAGGATATTACAACTGGTTGATTAAGTCTAGGTACACATGTATTAATACCAGTCATTTTCAATACTTTTTAGTTTTAGAAACTTATCCAGCCCACTTTTAAAGCTAAACACACACTCACACACACAAAATCTGTAGTGTAGGGCACCCTAGCCAACTGCCAACCACCATTTTTGTTTAGTTAAAAAAACAGCAGAACTCTACTTCGATCAGTTCTTCGATCCCCCGGCACTCTGATCCAGGCCCTCTGCTTGCCGGAACTACAACCAGGGGGCCAGACCGGCAGCCACATCTGTGATTGACTAAGAGGCAGCCAATCACTGGCGCAACTACTGGCATTGCAGAAGTAGAGTTCTGCTGCTTATTTAGTTAAACAAACATGGCGGTTGGGGTGGGCTATGGTTCCCTACGCTACAGAAAAAGCTTTTATAGGTAGGGCACAAGACACAAAAGATAGATCCAGTGGCATGGACAAGGACAAGGAAATAGCAGGCATAGCTCATACTCTTAAGTTTTCTTAACTTTGCACAGACACTGCAGGAGAACCATAAGAAGCAGAGATGTAAGGTAAGGATTTTTGAACATAACACAGTGGGGCCATTAGTGGGTTAAATTATAGTTTTGGGGGTGGACATGCCCTTTAATATACTTGCAATTATTACATCTGCTGGAAGGCAGTTTTACTGTTCTCACTGTAAAGAAACCTTTCCTAACCTTGAAGGATGTCCACGAGTCCTCTGAAATGACCAAATGGTGAACAATGCACCAGAGTTTATTGTATGGCCCATTAATATATTTGTATATGGTTATCCTATCCCCATGCAAACGTCACTTCACCAATGTAAAAAGCCCCAACTTGTGTAATCTTCCTGAATAGTCAACTCTCCATTTCCTTTATTATTTTCTCTAAACTCCTTCCATTTCCAACGTGTCCCTTTTGCATATTCCAAATGAGGCCTTACCAGTGCTTTGGAAAGAGGGAGAAGAATATTTTTCTCCTTTTAATCTATTCCCCTCTTTATACAAGACAATATCTTGCTAGCTCCAGCTGTTGCTGCCTGGCATTGTTTGCTACAGCTAAGTTTGTTATCTACTAGAACCCTCTTTTTTTTCCAATAGAGATTCACATAGCAGGGTTATTTACAGTGTAGGTGGCACATTTGCTTGATTGTTAAAACTCCAAATGCACTCTGCTTCCCATTGAAAGTTTCCAAAGCTCTGCTAATTTAGTGTCATCATTACTCCTACTTGGACTGTCAATCAAATCCCTGAGACGTGATCCCCCCCCCCCTCCCTGCTCTGTAATAAACATAGAGATAAGAGCATTAGCAGGGGGAGAGAGGTAGCTTTGATGGTAGATATAAGGCTGCACTTGAGCCCCCTTCTTAATAGCTGTCACTGATTGATGATGGGTCACAAAGTGAGAGATCGTAAACTGTACTGTTCTCCTTCTTCTTCCATGTCTCCAGGACAGCTTGCTTTCTATTGGCCACTGTGCGTGGGTGTGTTTTTCAGGATGTTGAACTTTTAACTCCTACTGCAAATGATAAGCTTGTCAGTTAGCCGTAGTTGAGACATGGAGGAGGTAACAGAGGGTAGGGGGAAGGGGGGAGTGCTGCACAGAGATCTGACACCATGGGAAAACAAAGTCACTGGCAGAGATAGGATTAAGGCAGGATTAAGGAGTACATGAATTTAACTTTACAAAGGAGCAATGTGTTTTTTTTCACTATAGATGCCCTTTAAGTAATTTATAAACAGATTAAATAGAAGTGGCCCCAGTACAGAACCCTGAGGCACTCCAACTTTAGCTCACATAGATGTAGCTCTATTAACATACATACAAAAGATGGGATAGTATACATACACATAGAGTGCGACTAGAGACCAAATCAATTTAATATATACAAACAATAGAACCCTAGTGCACATCCAACTAATTTGTCTACATTTAACGTTAATGGTGAATTGCGACTTAATAGCTCTATTAATCACTACAACAAATTCTCTATCCATGTACAAATGTTTTTTTCAAGGCCAGCAGACCTCAGTTTAAAAATGAGTTGCCTGTGTGGCACAGTACCTAAAGCTTTAGCAAAATCTAAATGTACTACATCCACTGCATTGCCAGAATGTTAATTCTTACTCCCATCTATATGTAAACCAAGCACATTAGACTGCCAAGATCTATTTATCATGAATCCTTGCAGTAATAGTATTTTTCATTGCAGTCTGTATGTTATTAGGATGTAAAATACCAATGCGGTTGAAAGATATCGATACAGTGTAGTATTTTATGACATTGGTATAAACAAATATGGCCCTTTGAGTAAATACTCTACTATGCAATTCATTATGGTGAATGAAGATTGGTTGTGCTGGTTTATAAGGGACCATCCGCACACACTGTTCCCTGTCCCTATGGCAGTTCTAAGTCCGTACTGTCCTCTACAAACAACCAAGTTCAGTGCTCCTAACCCCTTTAAATTGTCCATTAGGCCATTGAGACATATAACTGTCTATATGTAAATGTGTCAACTATAGGGTGACCCAGGAGCACAAATGCCCCAGGTCCTTCACTTCAATGGACACTTTTCCCTTCCAATAACCATGGCCTCCGGAATACACAAATACTTCTGGCTTAACTCACCCTCGTGTATCTGTGGTCCGGGTTCTGTCTGCCCCAGACCCGTCGCTACTGGTCCTCTGTGTACAACTTCCCATCCAAAACCAAGGAGCTCTGACGCACACAGGAACATGAAACACTTGCGACTCTTCACTACAATCAACTTTATTCAAACATGTGACATTACAAAAAAAGCCTCCATTGCTTTACGCGTTTTGATCGCTCCCCCGCTCTTAGTCATAGGCCTATATCTTATTATCTATGCAGAATCCTCTTTGTTTCTCAACAAGCCCGTTTTTCCACAGTACATTTATTCACTTTTTTCTTCTAAATTAAACCTATTGTCTCCCATTCCTACCAACCGTGTCAGACTGGACTGCTGGGGCCCACCAGGAGATCTGGGGTCAGGGGCACACCAGGATGAGTTTAGGGGCCCGCCTAACATTTCATATCCCTATTATTACTTGTTACATATCTATCTCCTATTGTTTATTAAAATGCATTTCTTACTGGCAGTATTGGTTTAAATCTTAGCAGTTTTCTTGGGTGAATGGGCTGTGGGCCCTCTGGGAGATTCCCCTGTAACCCTGTGGGCCAGTCCGACATTTCTTACCAACATTCCCGGAACCTGCAGGTCAGTCCCACCTCTCCTGTGATTTACTGACTGATGTTGACAAATGAGCATGCTCTGTAGTAGTTCTCATCAAGAGCTAGAAGAAATCTATTTTGTTGAATGGAGTTCAGTTGTTCATATAAATACATTATAAATGGAGACATGCTTACAGTTAACACTGCAGCAATAACATGAGTTCTGCTCTGATTGCATCTCTTAGTGACTCCTTTTTCTTTATTGCTGAGTATTAGACAGGGGGGTTACATTTCCATGACCTCAGAAGACATGTTGCAATCGAATGCTTTAAAGCGCTAGGATTGGATAATTGTGTCCCTGGGCTCCTGTTGCTTTTAAACAGAGGACGCAAACATTTCACCTGCCTGTGAGCCCCAAGTCCAATACAGATGTGTCTTGGATTCATTTTTTTTTTTATTCCCAGGAATGCAGATGGATTGTGTAGTCTGCAGGGAATAACACTACGGGGACAGGAAATTCTAAAGTATTAACAGTTCCATGGTCTGTCTGGACCAGATGCTTTTAGCCTTAGTTCTTCCTTCTAACATTAAACCAAAGGGGTAGTTGGTTCCCCTGTTAGATCTCCCATGGCATCTACCAAAAATCATCTCATTAATTCTCAGCAAACGCTCTGCCCTGTTTCAGTTGAACATCACAAAAGAGCCGCATATTTTCACAGCCTTAAAATAACTTGGGTAGAGCCGCAGACTTTAAATAGTGCAACGTACACTCTGCTAGGATTTGAAAACCAAATACAGATGTGACAGTCCCCATCTGGTATGGACACATACTGAGAACATTATTCACTGGGTCCCAGTTGGAATTGAAATAAAAATAGTTATACCCTGAAAATATGTTAAATAGCTTTATTTATGTTTTTATTTCTAACAAAGATGACACATTACCTGTCCGATTAAAGCATCTGCAGCTGTTATCTTAATTCTGGTCTATAGGGTTCTAGCACTGGGACTGTTTCTGTGCATTGTGTCTGCAGATTTGTCCTGTTTTATTTCATAGGGATTTTAAGGGGTATAGGTTAGAATAGGTACATTCCAGCTATCGAAGGGTATTGAAGGTATTGACTCGGGTATTGGGGGCAATTTTTGCATGAGATTATTCAAAGTTTTACCCACAAGATAAATAAAATGAGTTAAGCTGGGTACACACAGGAAAGATTTGATTGAAAGATGACAAATAGGATCTGCAACATCCTGTCTGGCAATTTTTCAAAAATCACGATACACACAGTCCCCAGTGTTCTCCCTGTACATAGCATATACACAGCATAGGGAGAACATTCGGGACTGTGTGTTTCCCGCGGCTAACTATACCCTATAGGGAGTCTCCTGCGGAAGAGGAAGATTTTCCCTTTTTTCCAAACGACTGCTTGGCCAACCGGAACGTTTGGCGGCCGGATCTGACGGTGTCGGGGCTTTATTAGTACTGTCTGTACCTAGATTTTGACTCTACACATTGTCAAAGAAAGTAAACCATGCAGGAGCCGTAATCTATGTTATATGCCGATTGTGCCCTGCTAATGGCTGGCGTTAAAAGTGAAGAAATAGTAAACGGCATTTTGCGGCCCGCAGAGAGCTGCTACCAGCATATGACATCACTGGCGTCATTGATCCAGGAAAACTGGATATCCTCCTAAATTTCTAATTTTTTATTTGCTGCAAAATGTTCAGCATATCCAGGGGGAATAACTTCATTTAGTTCAGGTAATTGTGTAATAGCAACATTATTTACTATAATTTTACATATTTAAACGCTGACATACCTTAAAGCCATTCTCCATTTTGATAATTCAGGTTTGGAAATTTCACTGTATAACATTTTAGAATTTGTAGTCACATGACCGATATTACCAATTTTAGTTATTTTTTTGCAGTTACAACCCCGACCATTAAAGTCCCCATGCCAAGCCGCCATTTTGTCAGTGTTTTGGAGAATATAGTAAAGAATTGTTGGAGTAGGAGAGAGACTTTGTGAAAAAAACTCTTAGAGATGGCTGAACTTCGTAAAACTTCTCCAATTTCTGATTTTCGAAATCGGAATCATTTAAGTCAATTTACATGACTCTGGGAGTAGGGAGGATTAACAAATGGAAAATCCTAAGGTGGAAACCTTCCATGTACGGAATTTTGGGTCCACAATCATTTCAGCAAATTTGATAAATTCTGAAAATCGTCCGGAACTATCTGATGGTGTGGGGTGGCTGGCCACTACCGAGCCGAGCGGGAGATCGGAACTGCCGGTAATTCATGGCCGTTCGTGCGGTTCCCTATCAGACTGCACAATGGTTGAACAAACTGTTGGCCTCATTTGTCCTGGTTGAGCAGTGAACACTCGGCCACGTACCTGTGTGTACCCAGCCTTAGTAAATGAGCTACTATTACGACTATTATCTCCAAGATTGATTAGTGTTTGGTGCGTTCTGTTGCCTTGTGGAAAAAGTCCTAGACACATATTCATTTCTTTTACATCCAGAAGTATTGTGTGCATTATAAGTTACACACAGAGAGATGCACAATGCATAAACCAAAGCTACAAATGCGCGCTAACCACTGTAATAGGATTGCATTGCAGCTATGCAGATTCCAGGATCAAAACCTTTTAGACTCCCCTCACCACTCTATTAGAATTCCCCTGGGTGAGGAACCTATGTTGCAATCATTAGGAAAATTACAACCTAAACAGTGATCACTGAGTTTGGTCTGCCCTGTCTTCTTGTCTCAGTCAATGGAAAGATTTAGTTCTTGCAGAGCATGGATTGAAGTCCTGGAAGACCCATATCTTTGTTATACCTCCCCATGTAGAGATATCAGCAGGGGTGTTCCTAGGGTTTTTGACACCTGAAACAACTTTTAAATGCCGCCTATTGGCAGACGGTGGGGATGGCATGTGAAGCGGGTGTTTCATTTATCAGGAAACATAGGCAGGGTTTGTGGAGGTGGGTGTGGTGTGCTGACTAACACTGACTGGTGGACTGGAGGGCTGATTTAGCACTGATTGGTGGACTGGTGCTATAATGCAGTATTACAGGAAGGAAGAACTGCCACCTTTTCACAGGGGAGTGCCCAGAGCAAATATTTCAGTTTGCTTCATGGTAGGGGCACCCCTGGTTATCAGGCAACCACTGTAGATGAAGCAGTAAGGGTGGGCCTCATTACAGTCTAGGTGGGGGACCCAGTGATTTCCAGTTACATCCCTTTAACTGTCAATTATGTTTTACTGCACAAGTAAGTCCACCAAGTAATACTCCCCTGGCTGCCACATCTGAGCATGCTCAAGCTCATAAGCAGTTCACTAAATTGATGAAGGGGGAGTGAATATATCCATTAACATACACTACCCTGAGGCAAGGCCAAGATAGGATATCTCAACATATTTTAAACATGCAATTTGGTTTGAAAAATCTAATTATGAGGGTGGAGTTGTCCTTTAACAATGCCCCAGGGAACTGTATAGACCTGAACATAGCATTGCAAATTCAGTAGCAACCAATCAAGAACTTGCTTTCAATATCCCTTTTGCAATAAGCCGAACAAAGCTAATTGATCATTGGTTGATACAGGTTATAGGATGTGAGTAACAGTTATTTGTACAAAGCTGTTGGTTTTCTATAAGCTGTCAGAGATAAAATAGAAAAACTACAATTTAAAAAGATAAAGAAACAAGTTTGAAAAGTAAGCTAAACACTTTTATCGCTGTGTAAACCGGTTACCCATCATTTACTTTTTGATGGTTTACACAGCACATTTTTGTCTTTACATGGTCAGGATTTTAACTATAGCCAAAATAAATGGTACAAGAAGTAATCTTTCTTTTTATCTGAGCACTTCAATGTCAAGATGCACTAGAGAGTGTGGTCCAGGAAATAATGAGTCACAGGACAGAGACTGTGTTTTAAAGGTCGAGAATAGAGGATGGGCCGGGTTCGCGGACCCGAACCTGGATCCGCCGCGGATTTATCACGTCCGCGAACGGCGGTTATCCGGATTTTCCGGATTTTCCGCCTTCCGAACTTCCGAACCGCGGATTTTTTTTTTTACGAAAATTTCGAAAATACGAGTATCTCGTAATTACGAGAATCGCGATCTCCGGGGCCGGAAAACGCGAAGATCCTCGGAATTACGGGATTCTCGTATTACGAGAATTTCGGAAAAACGAGACATTCTTGTAAATCGAATTTTTGGGGCTATTTTCAAGACGGAGCAAGCCACATGACCCAAATTAGCCCATGGCAGCTAACATGATTATTGCCAGCCCCCTGGGTATAAAAGGCTGCTTCACAGGCGACATTTTGTCAGTGTGTTGGAGTGTGTTTAGTGGAGACCTGACAGTGTAGGAGTTGGAGAGAGATTTTTGCGCTTTTTGAGCTTTTGAGCTTCTGTGTGTGGATTTCAGTGTGGTGGTTTAGCACTTGTTGTTACCCACCTGTATTCACACATCTTGAGACCCAACAGTCCTTTTAAGGACTAACTTTGTGAGACCAAAAGTCCTTTTAAGGACTAACCCCCCTGTAAGTCCTTTGGACAAATTTTGTTAGACCTTTTAGAGGTCTAGGTGTCCTGTTTTTTTTGTTTGTCTTTCTGTTCTGTGTGTCAGTGTCTGTGTGTTTGTTGTAGCTGACAGTGCTGCCTTTAGCAGCAATCAGCAGCTTTGCTGTCTGATCTGCTGTTTGCTGTCAGTGTGTCTGTGTCCTATTTGTGCTTTTAGTGTAAAAAAAAAAAAAAAAAAAAAAAAGCTTTGGTTTATTTGTTTTCTTCTGTGTTGTTTTTGCTTGTCTTTTGTGGTTTGTGGTGTGGTGTGTGTGTGTGATGATATATTATATATATTTAATTTTGGGGGATAATTTGGGAGAGGGAAATGCCTGGCAGGGAAGAGGGAGACCCAGGAGCAGGGGTGCTTCTGCACGTGGAGGGAGAGGGAAGAGGGAGGAGAGCCTAATGAAGGCTCTGGCCAGGAGCTACCTGGCCCTTCGCAGGGCAGCCGGGTTACCGTGCCCGATATTTTTAGGGTAGCCGGGCTAGGGCTATCCCTTCTGATCAAGGAAGGCGTGGTAGTAGAGTGGATTACCCAGCCTTCCTCATCCACCTCCTCACAGGCCAAGAGCAGCCGAGCTGCTACTGTAGATATTGTGCCTATCCTTCCTCACCTGAGGCTCCTACTGTGGGATGGAACCTGATCCGCTCTATCAGGAGTTCGTTGCCCACATGACCCGTACCTTCGGGATCCGGAGGAGGAGTCTCAGGATATGTTTTCGCACACTATGTGTGGGGCTAGTGTGCTTGAGGAGGAGCTGTGCACTGATGCACCAATCTTTCCTGTCACCCGAGGCGGAGGAAAGTGCTCAGTGCACAGGGGGACAGGAGGGCTGACGATGTCACGCAGCAGTCTGTGAGCAGCCAGGGAACTAATGCAGGGGGTGAGGTTCCAGATGCTGCTGCTGGTAGTGATGCAGCCTCCAGTATGAGGAGGTGGAAGTGGACGATGAGGCTCACCGATCGTCCATGGGTGCCCTCTGTGAGAGAGGAGGAGGAAAGTGTCTCTGAGGGATGTTCCCTCAGAGCATGAGCACGATCCTGAACCCAGAGGCAGGACTGGGGGCAGGGCCGGGGCAGAGGCAGTGCACCTAGTGGTGCACGTGGAGGTACGGCACCAATGAGATCTGGTGCCAGTGCCCCACAGCAGCAGGTGACCTCTGCTCCGAGTCGTGTCGGTGGCTCAGCGGTGTGGGAGTTCTTCTCACTGGCTCCAGTGACAGCACAGTTGCAGTGTGCAAGTTGTGCCTGCAACGTGTTAGCCGTGGGAAGACCACATCACATTTGGGCACCTCCTCTATGAGGAGGAGTATGATTCTGCACCACTTTGCCCGGTGGGAGCAGCGGACAGGGAACGTGCAGGCACCACACGCCTTCCCTACCTCGTGCCCAGGTAGCCACCGTTCTCTCCTCTCTCCCCTCCGGCCCCATCAGCTGCTTCCTCGGTGGAAGTTAGGGAGGAGAGGCAGCCTTTGGCCCAGCACGCGGGGGTGTTAAGAGGCCTCTTGACACTGCTGCTGGAGCGTCAGCTAAAGGCAGGTCTCTCTTCCCAGTTGTTGAGGGAGGCGAGGCAGAAACTGTCCCCGTCACCCCCAAGCCCAGCGTCTCACTGTCGGCTTAGCCAAACTCCTGGCGGTGCAGCTGCTACCTTTCAGCCTGGTAGACAGTGCAGCGTTCAGGGAGTTTGTGGCCATTGGCACCCACGTGGCAGGGTCCCTGGCCGTAGAGTACTTTGCCCAGAAGGCAGTATACCAGCCCTGCACGACCATCTGCAGGGCAATATATCTGCTTCGCTGGACCACAGTGTGGGCAAGTGTGTCCCATTACTATGGACGCGTGGTCCAGCAGCACGGCCAGGGGCGGTATGTGTCATTTACCGCCCAATGGGTCACTCTGCTAGCTGGCAGGACGCGGCACGGACGCGCAAGTTGGGAGATGGTGTACCACCACGCATTGGTGATACGCCAGTCTCCACCCCCCCCTCCTCATCCGGTGAGCCCTCTTCCCGACAGCTCCGTGCCCCCCCAGAGCCTATGCTTCGTGCCAGGCGAGACGGTGCCATGCAGTGTTGCAGCTTGTGTGCCTCGGTGATAGAGCCACACGGGGCCGAGTTGCTGGCAGCACTGCAAGGGCAGGTTGAGAGGTGGCTGACCACACCACCTCTCAATAGGCAAGGTCGTGTGTGACAATGCCACCAATATCCTGTCTTGCCCCTTCGCATGGGCAGAGTCACACATGTTCCTTGCCTGGCACACGTTCTCAACCTGGTCGTCCAGCGGTTCCTCACCAAGTACCCTGGTCTCCAGGGGTACTGAGGATGGCTAGGAGGTGTCGCATCACTTCAGGCGGTCATACAACGGCCACAGCTCGTTGGCCGAGTTTCAGCAGCAGAATGGTCTGCCGCAGAACCGCCTGATTTGTGACACCCCCACCCGCTGGAACTCTAGTCTTATGATGCTGCTGAGGCTGCTCCAGCAGGGCGAGCCATCATAGACTACTTGTACGAGTACGAGGCAAGATCAGGCTCTGGGGACCTGGGTTTGCTGTTACCCAGGCAGTGGCTGCTGATTAGAGATGCCTGCCGTGTGCTCGCGCCATTTGAGGAGGCCACCAGGATGGTAAGCCGCAATGATGCCACCATTGCGGATACCATCCCACTGGTGTTCCTCCTTGAGCACACTCTGCGCGGCATACTCGACAGGGCACTCGCTGTCGAGCAGCAGGCACTGGAAGAGGAGGACGCCGACACCGTGATGCTTTCCGAGCCCGACAATCACGGTGCAGAGCAGCCGTCCGATGATGGAGGAGGGGGATTTAGTGACCTGGACCAAGGGGAAATGGGGCATTCCTCTAGGGGACATCTCAACCCTCCCAAGTACCACATGTCATTCGTGGTTGGGGAGAGGTTGAGCCCGACACTACTTCCTCAGTGACATTGAGGACATGGGGTTCCTCTGCGGCAGGCAGTTTGCGGCGGCATGGGCTCTTTCATGCTGCAAGCTTCGCAAGGACCCCAGGATTAAGGCCATCAAAGAAAGGAGCAGTACTGGGTGGCCACCCTTATAGATCCCCGCTATAAGGGTAAAGTGTCGGAGTTTATCCCCCGCATCTCAGAGGGAAGGTAGAATGCAGCACTATGAGGCAAACTGCTACGTTGCCTCTGTTCTGCCTTCCCAGGTGCTGGCAGGCCACAGCACCTGATGTTGGGATCACACAGGGCTCACGTCCCCTGGCCTGACAGGAGGAGCAGCAGTACTGGAGGCGGCCTCGCGGCCAACTTCAGGCTGTTCTTCCAGCCACAGTTGCCAGGCCATCCACTGGTCAACTCCACCAGGCAACACCTCAGTCGCCCAGGTCACCGACTACATCGGATCCAGGGCCGGTTGTGCCACATCAGAGACTGAGGATCCACTGGACTACTGGGTGGCGAGGCTTGATATCTGGCCCGAGTGGCACAGTATGCCATCGAGGTCCTTTCATGCCCGTCATCAGTGTTTCTTTCGGAGAGGACCTCAGCGCAGCAGGGGGTTGAACGGAGAGGAGGACCCGTTCTCTCACTGAGAATGTGGACGCCTTACATTCATCAAGATGAAGGAGGCGTGGATCACATCAATAACAGCACCCCTATTGCTGATGCCCGTGACTGAAGGCCTCCTGCCCCTGGCCACCCATACTGCTCCTTCCGCCTCATTTTCCACCTAGAGGCTGAGCTGATGCCAGCTTAGCTGGCAAATGGCTAATTTTTCTTATTGGCAGGGCCATATATGGTCCTACCTTGCTCTACTGCATTCAGGTTATGAATAACAATGCTCTTTGACAACAGCTACTTGTGGCTAATTTTTCTAAGATTGGGTCGATCTACTTGGCCCGAGAGCAGTACTCCATATTTGATCTTCGTTCTCTCTCCATGAGGCACCTTTGTGGTGTCACCTACTCTGACCATCTCATACAGCCGCAACAGCTACTCTGTGGCTAATGTTTTCAGCTCTGGGTCAATCCTGCCTGGCCCGAGAGCAGTACTCCATATTTGATCTTCGTTCTTCTCCATGAGGCACTTTGTGTGGTGTCACCTACTCTGACCATCTCATACAGCCGCAACAGCTACTCTGTGGCTAATGTTTTCAGCTCTGGGTCAATCCTGCCTGGCCCGAGAGCAGTACTCCATATTTGATCTTCGTTCTCTCCATGAGGCACCTTTGTGGTGTCACCTACTTCTGACCATCTCATACAGCCGCAACGCTACTCTGTGGCTAATGTTTTCAGCTCTGGGTCAATCCTGCCTGCGGCCGAGAGCAGTACTCCATATTTGATCTTCGTTCTCTCTCCATGAGGCACCTTGTGGTGTCCACCTACTCTGACCATCTCATACAGCCGCAACAGCTACTCTGTGGCTAATGTTTTCAGCTCTGGGTCAATCTGCCTGGCCGAGAGCAGTACTCCATATTTGATCTCGTTTTCTCTCTCCATGAGGCACCTTTGTGGTGTCACCTACTCTGACCATCTCATACAGCACGCAACAGCTACTCTGTGGCTAATGTTTTTTCAGCTCTGGGTCAATCCTGCCTGGCCTAGAGCAGTATACTCCATATTGATCTTCGTTCTCTCTCCATGAGGCACCTTGTGTGGTCACCTACTCTGACCATCTCATACAGCCGCCAACAGCATACTCTGTGGCTAATGTTTTCAGCTCTGGGTCAATCCTGCCTGGCCCGAGAGCAGTACTCCATATTTGATCTTCGTTCTCTCTCCATGAGGCACCTTTGTGGTGTCACCCTACTCTGACCATCTCAGTACAGCCGCAACAGCTACTCTGTGGCTAATGTTTTCAGCTCTGGGTCAATCCTGCCTGGCCCGAGAGCAGTACTCCATGTCCAGTGGGGCCATGCCTGCCTGGCTCTTCAACAATGGTGGCAAACTGCAGTGTGCCTGCTGTAACTCAATGTGCTGTTCCACGAAGCATTACCCTTTCACCTGCTTTCCCTTGCACGAGCATACTCTGAGGAGAGTAGGCATGGGGTAGGGGTATGTCCAGTGGGGCCAAGCCTGCCTGGCCCCACAACAATGGTGGCAAACTGCAGTGGGCCTGCTGTAACACAATGGTGCTGTTCCTAACGAGCCTTACCCTTTCACCTGCTTTCCCTTGCACGATGCATTCTTGAGGGAGAGTAGCCATGGGGTGAGGGGTATGTCCAGTGGGGCCAGCTGCCTGCTGGCTCTCAACAATGGTGGCAAACTGCAGTGTGCCTGCTGTACTTCAATGGTGCTGTTCCACGAAGCATTACCCTTTCACCTGCTTTCCCTTGCACGATGCATCTCTGAGGGAGAGTAGCCAATGTGGGTGAGGGTGGTTTGTCCAATGGGGCCAAGCTGCCTGGCCCCACAACAATGGTGGCAAACTGCAGTGGGCCTGCTCTAACACAATGGTGCTGTTCCTACGAAGCATTACCCTTTCACCTGCTTTCCCTAGCACGATGCATACCTGAGGGAGAGTAGCCAATGGGTGAGGGGTATGTCCAGTGGGGCCAAGCTTGCCTGGCTCTTCAACAATGGTGGCAAACTGCAGTGGGCCTGCTGTAACACAATGGTGCTGTTCTACGAAGCCTTACCCTTTCACCTGCTTTCCCTAGACGATGCATACTCTGAGGGGAGTAGCCAATGGGTGAGGGGTAGTCCAGTGGGGCCAAGCCTGCCTGGCCCCACAACAATGGTGGCAAACTGCAGTGGGCTGCTGTAACCATGCTGCTGTTCCTACAAAGCCTTACCCTTCACCTGCTTTCCCTTGCACGATGCATATCTTGAGGGAGAGTAGCCAATGGGGTGAGGGGTAAGATGTCCAGTGGGGCCAAGCCTGCCTGGCTCTTCAACAATGGTGGCAAACTGCAGTGTGCCTGCTGTAACTCAATGGTGCTGTTCCTACGAAGCATTGCCCTTTCACCTCGTTTCCTTGCACGATGCATACTCTGAGGAGAGTAGCCAATGGGGTGAGGGGTATGTCCAGGGGGCCAAGCCTGCCTGCCCCACAACAATGGTGGCAAACTGCAGTGGGCCTGCTGTAACACAATGGTGCTGTTCCTACGAAGCATTACCTTTCTCACCTGCTTTCCCTAGCACGATGCTACCTTGAGGGAGAGTAGCCAATGGGTGAGGGGTATGTCCAGTGGGGGCCAAGCTTGCCTGGCTCTTCAACAATGTGGCAAACTGCAGTGGGCCTGCTGTAACACAATGGTGCTGTCCTACGAAGCCTTACCCTTTCACCTGCTTTCCCTAGCACGATGCATACTCTGAGGGAGAGTAGCCAATAGGGGTGAGGGGTATGTCCAGTGGGGCCAAGCCTGCCTGGCCCCACAACAATGTGGCAAACTGCAGTGGGCCTGCTGTAACTCAATGCTGCTATTCCTACGAAGCCTTACCCTTCACCCTGCTTTCCCTTGCACGATGCATATCTTGAGGGAGAGTAGCCATGGGGTGAGGGTGAGGGGTATGTCCAGGGGCCAAGCCTGCCTGTCTTCAACAATGGTGGCAACTGCAGTGGGCCTGCTGTAACACAATGGTGCTGTTCCTACGAAGCATTGCCCTTCACCTGCTTTCCCTAGCACGATGCATACTCTGAGAGGGAGAGTAGCCAATGGGGTGAGGGGTATGTCCGTGGGGCCAAGCCTGCCTGGCCCCACAACAATGGTGGCAAACTGCAGTGGGCCTGCTGTAACACAATGGTGCTGTTCCTTGACGAAGCATTACCCTTTCACACGCTTCCCTTGCACGATGCATACTCTGAGGAGAGTAGCCAATGGGGGTGAGGGGTATGTCCAATGGGGCCCAAGCCTGCCTGGCCCCACAACAATGGTGGCAAACTGCAGTGTGTCCTGCTGTAACTCAATGCTGCTGTTCCTACGAAGCTTACCCTTTCACCTGCTTTCCCTAGCACGATGCATATCTTGAGGGGGAGTAGCCAAGGGGTGAGGGGTATGTCCAGTGGGCCAAGCCTGCCTGCCCCAACAATGTGGCAAACCACAGTGGGACATTATGTAAACCAGTACCCCCCATCGCCTCTTTGCCTTGTTGTGTTGCAAACTACTATATAGGGGAATGTGGCCAATGTGGTGTGTGTGTAATGGCATTAATGGGTACGTTATATATCAATTATAAGTACCAGACATATAGCTAGCTAAATAGATATGTGTATTGTAATTTTTCAAATAAAAATTGTTATGAATCTATCTGAATAATTTGATATTCGAAAAATAAGCCCAAAACATTTTTTTTTTCAGAACTGTTTTATATATATATAATATATGAAATTAAAAAAAAAACTATGTACAAAAAATAAACAACAAAAAAAAAAAAGGGGGTTACTGGGGTGCCCTCCTCCCAGTCTGGTCAGGCGGCGGTCTAGGCGGCGGTCCAGGCGCCGAACCCGCACATGTGCGCTCTCCCGCGCATGCTCTGTAGTTCTGTGGGGAAGATATTGAGAGAATTGTGGGTAAGATTGTTCGAGCACATTTCCTAAAGCACCACGATCGAGTGATGCAATTTTGCACCTGATAACTACTTACACCATACATGGTACTGCAATGCTATAATGTTGCGGTATGTCATAAAAAGGAAAGCTCAGTAAAGATATCATTATTTCTAAAATTCTTAGTTTATATTATGCATACCTAGTTATGGTAACAGTGATTTCTACTGATTGGCTGTTGGATGGGTACACATGCTCAGATCTCTACTGAGCACTGAATCAACCCAGGCGCTGGGTCAAGGCAAAGAGACCATAACGGTCTCTATTAGGGGTCCTGCAAACAGGAAGTCATTATTTCCGTTGCATTTATTTATACACAGACACAATGCTGATTGCTGAATGGGCAGATTAAGGTAATTGGGATGGATAAATACTGCTCTTTTTTCCTTAAAAGTATATAATTATCACTGAACTTCCACTTAAAGCGATATTATTGCATCATGGGGGATCACTGATAAACAGCAGGAGGTAATGCTGGCTTAAAACATTACGTTTATTGCTAAATTGTATCAGAACATTCTTGGTTTTGTATCACTAGGACTGTGCTACATACAAAATTTTTTTGGAATGGTGCAGGCAGCCCCCATAAAAGCATTGTCAAACCCAGTACCCAATGTTGCATCATGAGCGTGGATTTTACACTGGGAAAATACGATATTAATAGTCTTTGTATATAACATTTCATTAACGTTGCATATGATTTTTACGATTCTCAAGCATGGCCGCCAGAGTACTGGAGAGGCAGGAGGTGCTGGAGGGGCTGGAGAGGGTGGAGGGCCTGGAGGGGCTGGAGAGGGTGGAGGGGGTGGAGAGGGTGGAGGGCCTGTAGAGGCTGGTCCTGCTTCTAGAAAAAAAAATGTTTTATTTCAACAATCACCGTCAATCCATTAGTAATATATTATAAGAACATTTCCTAAAAGGCTATGTAGTGAACATTTCTTGGATAATTTTGGACCGTTTGGACCGAATTTCGTGACTTAAGCTTAAAACTGAGGGACAAGATACACCCAAACAATGGGGAGTTTGGGGACAATAAATGGAAGAGAAATGAGAAGCTCTGTCTCTCAAGCCAATAATAGATTGTTCCTTTTTTTTTTCGAAAATTTTTATCTGATGAAAAATAAAATTCAATTAATTATCAATGATAATTTCACTAATATTTGTCTGACATCAAGGTCAAAAAAGATTAAAAAATTGCTTAGGATGCACTTACGTGTCTGGCTGGTCCCCGGTTCCTCCTCTTCTTGGGGGTGGGTGGACTGCCCGGTGGGGGCGATGTGTGAGCCCGAGGGGGCAAGGGACTGCCCGGAGGGGGCAATGGGCTGCCCGTAGCCTGAGGGCTATGTGTGTGATGGTAGTGCTAAAAAAAAAAGGAAATTTATTTTAACTCTCACTGTCATTAAATGTTCAAATACATTTACTAAACAATTCTCGGAGAAGTTGTCAAAAATTATGCAAACACTTTTGGATAAAGGGCTTGGACATATCAACGTGTTAAAAAGCACACAATAGTGTTGGCACAATTAATGTGATCCTCATTTTTGCCAATTATGCTATCGTACTGCACTCACATGGCAATACACATGAGCGCACCGGAAACACGCGCTTGTTTCTGGAGGGCTCGTGTGCGCTGAAATGTGGCCTTGGACAAATGAAAGATTTAGAAAAATGTTTTTTTTTCAATAGGCTGCACTTACATTCTTCCTCTGGCGGGGACGGTGGGTGGGGTGGTGGTATCCGAGGAAGATTCCCCTGCAAATTAAAAAAAAAAATACATAATGATGATATATCTAAAGGAAATATTTAATTATATACTGAATTCTGCTTGAAAACGATACATAAGCAAATGGCAATATTTAGTTTCTTTAAAAGTCAATCATATTTCTATGGCAATGATTTCATACCTTATTCTGGCTAAGTACTTATATTTTTATTGTGTGTATTGTAGCCACGGAAAGGGAAAAGTTGGTTGGGTGTAGGGAGCATCAGTAGCTTGCTGTGTGTACTTGTATCTGTATAGATTTTGTGGGTAACACAAACATTTTAATTTTGGAGTGTATAAATCAAATTTTTAATAATTGATCAACATTTTATTTTTGACTTTACTTTCCCTTCAAATAAGGCTGCCATGTAAACTAAAAGTGTGGGTCAGTAAGTGTGTTTAACTGTGTCTATGTTGTGGGTATCAGTGTGCATTTATAAGATAAAAATAAATCAATTTTTAATGATCGATTTCATTTTTTAACTTTTACTTAGCCTTTAAATAAGGCTGCCATGGAAATGGAGGGTGGGCCACCAAGTGTGTCTATGTGTGGGTATCATTTTAAATTATATGGTGTTATGTTAAATAAAGTCACTTTTCAGTGATTATTTTTTGACTTTACTTACCCTAAATAGGGCTGATATTGAATAATACAAGAATAATAATAATGTAATAATAACCAGTGAATGAGAAATACAAAGAACTTGGATCTCTCTCTCTCAACCAAATTTAAGGATTATTGATGTTTTTAAAAACATATATATATATAAATATGTTTTTTGTCAGAAGTGAATATTAAATATTTTACTACGTTATTTAATAGTAATATAATAAAAGTATACTTGCCTTCTATCATTTGCCGAACGGCAGCCACATATTGGGCCTCTGCCTCTTGAGGTCTGACCACTGTCTCTGGAGGGTAGAGACAGTGGTCTGGTATCCGAAGCGGTCGCAGGATGCGGCGCTGTAGCCCCTCCATTATTCTGCGCCTCCGGCGCCGCACATGATGGGTGCCAGGGGGGAAATAAATCATATACCCCCTGAGCAGGAGGTAGTTCAGGGCATATAGTTGCCTGGCAGCACTGGCCATTTTGATAGGCAGGAAGTTCCGGTTCCTCGTTTTTACGAAAATCCGTCGTTTTTACGGAAATCCTCGTTTTTGACGGAAATCCTGTTTCGGAGAATCCTCGTTTTTACGGAGATTCGCGGACTTACGGAAATCCTCCGGTTTTACGGAGATCCTCGTTTTACGGAAATCTCTTTTTACGGAAATCCTCGTATTTTCGAAAAATACTGTTCGCGCAGCGGACTGTAATTTTTAGGTATTGTAGGCAATTGATACGGTTTCTAAGGACATTACCCAGGTCCCTGAGTGATTAAGTTAACATTACCAGGCTATTTAGACCACTTTTAATGCGGATTTTGCCGAACTTTCATTATAATACGTTTTAACGGGTCCGCTCGCGGATTTTCGAATTTACGGATTTTTTCGAAAATCCGCGGATCCTCGCCGGACCGGATTTTCGAAGTCGGACATCTCTAGTCGAGAATAGTTTGGGTGGAAGACAAGTGGTGGGCTGCATACTGGGCTGGGAGAGAAAAAGGAGGTCTGACCTGTGAAACTACAGTTATGGAAATGGTTAAAGCATATGTCCACCCTCCGAATAACAATCTTCGTATAGGTTAAAAAAGAATATATTTTCCATTATACTTACCTTTACAATCTACAGCCAATGACAGTAAAGCAAGAGTCCTGTATGGTAGGACCCACAATAGGATTTGGCACATTTTAATCAGTATTCTATAGCAATATTCCTCCCTTCCTGATAAGCAAAGCCAAGAAGGGTGCATTACAGCATTGTGTAGAAAACTGCACTAGGGTTACCCAATTCTCACCTCTGGTTTGGGAGCAGTGCTTTGTTATAATTGTGTAAAACATGCCTTTCTAACAAATCCAGAACAAGAAAAATCAAGCCCTGCCTCCTAGCCAAGCTGCTGGCTCGGGCATGCTCAATTTGCTTCCCCAGGGGGAGAGAGAAATTTGACTTTTAACTTTTATTTAGAACCACGATAAGAAAATATATATTTAGTTTTATCATTTGTACATGTAAATGTCTGTGTACCAACAAAACCTTTTTAAATTATATGTATATAAACACAGTAATCTTACTGTTGATCATTGATAATAAAAAAAAAGGTTTAGTAATAGTTAGTGATTCCAGCTATCTAGCCATCTATTAATTCTCTGTAAAGAAGCATGTGGGATTTTTAAGGCCATTGCCAAACGTTGTGTCATACATCAATTTTTTTAAACTTTGGCTCAAAAAAAGACCTTTAAGGTGGCATTTTCCTTCCCTGACAAAATAAATTTTGTGCCCACAAATGCCCTCTGCACAGCAACATGTGTCACTGAAAGTAACCAAATGTAATTTTAAGTCTCAAGTGAGCATGCTCTGTCCCTGGGGCAGAGAGGCATGGCAGAGGTCAGGTGATGTCACTCAACCAACCAGAAGCAGGAAATTTGAACATTTGCCGCAATATCATTTTTCACAGACTACAGCCAGAGATGTGATCCAGGGCTCATTTTAAAGCAAAGACTGCAGGCTTTCATTTAAAACTAACTTGTTCAGAGACCACAGTTGCCCTTTAACATCTTTTAGTTGTCTTAGTTGCAGTGTATGGAAGGTGAGACGTCCCGTATTGACATGCAGATCAGCAGCACCTGCAATAGTCTCATGTTACATTACTGAATGAAATGGTGGAAGACACCTAGCACACACAGGCACAAATATGGACCCAAAGCTTTAACACAAATGAATATAGAAATTTAGCCAAATAGAAGGAATCCCTAGAGGTCCAAAACATGTAGTGTGGCACCTTGAAATTAAAGCAATACCAAAAATATGTTGGGTGGTATGGATTCCTTCTATTTGGCTACATTTCAATATTTATTGTATACTATGGATGCTTAGGATGAAGCATTAGCACATCAGAAGGAGGAATATAACAGGGTTAGTCAATAAACATTCTTATTGTTAAAAATGGTGCTAATTATGGCCCAATCATGTATTGTTTAACGTTTGAAAGCTAACCTCTTATTGTTTGGGGCAAATTAGCACCATTTTTAACAATAAGGGGCCTCATTTACCCAGGCGTGCTTTGCTAAAAAAAAGGGGGGTAAACTTGTGCTAACCAATATTGTAAAGGTTTAATTTTAACTCAATAATTGCACCGGCTGGACAAGTTTTGCAAAAAACACTGGCACACTATATATGATAAAGGATTTGCACAACCGTTAACTCCACAATTTACTGTAAGACAGCTAATGGCTGGTCTTAAAGTGAAGCCAGGGTAAAATTCCTTTTGGGATTAACCCCCAGGAGCAAATCCGGTATTAAATACTGGAAGCCACATTTGCCCGGAGCAATTTGCACATCTGGGTAAATGAAGCCCAACAACTCTTATTGAATAAACCTGAATTAACTTTAGCACCAATGTACAAGTTCAAATCTTTCTTCTAACGTTGCTCTAAAATTCTAATATTCACTGTCATTTAACCCTTTAAAGAAAGCTGTGATTAGTTTCTACTTTAGTTTATTTCTTCCTATTGACTTGAAGAAAAATGCCTAGATTAACCGCAAATATAGTAATTAAATATTTATTAAAATGGTTATTAACACCCAGGAAGAACCAAAAGTACTCTCTAATAACTCTTTCCATCCATAACTTTGTGGGTGGCAACAGTTAAATCAAGAAACATTATACTCTATATCTCCCACAGATAAAACCTTGTCAAGAGGAAACTATGCAACTACAAGAGTCTAGGACTTTTCATTAACAGTGATTTTAGAAGCAAATCTAACCCTTGTGTAAATTACAAGCTTTTGACTCTCCATTTTGAGATTTGTTTTATATCCCATTCATACTTTTTGTTTCTGAAGTTGACTTCTCCAGCTCATGTTGCCATGTCCAGCTTATATTGCCCTCTACAGCTCACATAGAACTCCTCGCTCGTGTTTACCCCACCAGCTCACATTAACTCCTCCAGCTCACACAATCCTTTCCCTTAGAATTCAACGTTCATGACATTTAAAGACTGTGACTTCAACCTACTGGAAAATCCTCTGATTGTCTGAGAAGCCACAATCTCCAAGCATTACATTTGTGTTTGATTTTATAACTTTTTTACAGCAATACCGTCACAATATTTAATCTTAATTTTATTTTTAGACGAAACAATGTAAGATTATACAAGTAGAACCAAATTGCACCAGACTGTAAACTAAATCTAGCAGCAAAACCCCTATTGGCCACAGTATCAGCTGATACATTTAGAGAATTGGAGATAAAGCAAAGAATGGGCCCCAATGGGGAAAATCTGCAGACAGCCCACCGTCCCTTAATGTTAATGGTAATGGTACAGGCCCTTTTGTGGCGGTTCAATTGTTGACTTGGTGATAAAGGTCATTTTAGTGGAAATGCTTTTGGGGGAAAGGACCAGGGAATCCTTCCTAACTCAAAATGGCAATCGGAAAGTATCCCTGAATCAACAGAACTACAGTATACCGTATATACTCGAGTAAAACCGAGTTTTTCAGGCTGAAAAATCAGCTGAAAATCGGGCTGGGTTTGTATACTCGAGTCACTCTTTACCCCGGAGAAAACGGAAAGACACCAGGCGAGACAAAACAGAAAAACGGCGGGAGAGCAGAGGGAAAGGAACGAAACGTAGGGACAGTAGCACGAAAAAACAAAAAGACGAAGCGGGATGACAGAGCGACGAGCAAAGAGGAGAGACACGAGGGAAGAGAAACAACAAGACGAGAGGAAAAAAGGCCGCGGGACGGAGGACCGACGAAAATAGGAAAAAAGACCGAGGGAGCGAACCACCATACCCCAAACAGAAAATAGCGCAACCCAAAGACAGGACGCAGAGGGAGGAAGACGAGAAACGAGGAGAAACAGACGGCAGGATGCGGGGGGGAAAAAAAACAAAGGGAAGAAAGGAGAGGACGGAAAAAAAAAAAACACCGCCCTGGGAACCAAGAGAGGGACAAAGGGGAGGAAGGGAGCGGGAAAGAGCGCAAAGAGGGGAGGAGGCAACAGTGACACGAAAGCACGAGACTAACCAGGGGCAGGAGGGGAGGAGGACGGAGTATACCAAACGGCACGGGGAAGGGAGAGAAGGCGATGGAGACAAAGGAGGGGAAGGGGAGAGAAGGGGACAGCAGGAGGAACAGACCCACAAAAGAGAGAAGAGAGAGGGACGAGGAGGGACGGCACAGAGGAAGCCCGTGGCGGGAGGAAAAAAAAAAAAAAGGAAAGAAAAAGCGAATATGGAGGTCAAAGCGAGAAAGAGAGAACAACAGGGGGAACGAAGGAAAAGGAAACAGGACGGAAGGCCCCACGGAAAATGAGTTAAAGCGAAGAAGAACAAACGGGGGGAATGAAAAAATACAAGAACAAAAGTAACATAAGACCTCGCGGCCGGGTTGGGCCCCCGCGAAAACCCCCAACCAGGAAAAAGAAACACCGGGGAGCCCGGTCGGCGCACGGCACCCGGGCAGCCACCTCCCACCCCACCGGCGACCGAGACGACCGGCCTGGCGGGGAGAGCAGGCCGCGACCGGGACCGGAAACCGCCGGGCCACCGCCACCCCTCCTCTGCGAAACGGGTGACCACGGCGACCAGGCCACGCCGCCGAGGCGAGCCCCGCGCCGGCGCCGAGACGGGCGGCGCCCCTGAGACGGCATGCGAGCGGCACCCCGCCCGCGGACAGCACCGGCAACGCGCAGGCACAACCTACAGGAAAACCGGAGCGCAGGGCGGGCGGGGGAAAAAAAGAGTGTGGAGAAAAAAGAATAAAGGGACGCAGACAAGAAGAAGGGAAAAACAGGAGCGCTAGAGGAGGGGGTAACGAGCGCAATGAGAAAGAATAGAAAAGGGGAGGAAGGTCTCACCCACCCTAAAACCTCCCTACACCTACCACGCTCCGCAAACCCCCTACCCCCCGCTGGCCACACCCTCGTGCCCCCTTCCCCCTCCGCCACGCCCTGAGACAACCGACCGCCACTGCTCCTAACCCCTGATACTCTGGGCATTCGGCAGCCGCGCGATCTTTTTCTGCACTGGCGCGCCGGCCTGACGTCACTGCCAGGCGCCAAGCCGGTACAGGAATGGGCGCGCGCTGCCGGAATGCCGATACCGTACCTGCCAGGAAGCCCTTGGATGGAGGAAGAGCCCACAGGGAGAAGAGTCGTCCACAGGAGAAGAGTCCACAGGAGAAGATCTACAGGAGAAGAGTCTACAGGGAGAAGAGTCTACAGGGAGAAGAGTCTACAGGAGAAGAGTCTACAGGGAGAAGAGTCACAGGGAGAAGAGTCCACAGGGAGAAGAGGTCCACAGGAGATCCACAGGGGAAGAAGCCCACAGGTACAAACTGAACTGAGGGGGAGGGGGGCATTTAAGATGTTTGGGAACTACAACCCCAGCAGTGCTTTATTAGCTGGGAGTTGTAGTTTCCAAACATCTTGAATGCAAGTGAGGGTGGCATTCAAGATGTTGGAAACTACAACTCCCCGCTAATAAAGCATGCTGGGAGGTGTAGTTCCCAAACATCTTGAATGCCACCCTCACTTGGCAATCAAGATGTTTGGAAACTACAACCCCAGCATGCTTTATTGCTGGGAGTTGTAGTTCCAAACATCTTGAATGCCAAGTTTCTACCCTCGGTTTTACTCGGGTCAATAACTTATTTAGGATTTTTAGCTGAAATTGGGTACCTCGGTTTATACTCTGGTCGGTTTATAATCGAGTATATACGGTATGTATAATACCAGTAAATCTCAATATTATAAAAGTATCCCTGTACCAACCAGAACTACAGTATGTGTATTAATACCAGTATTCTCAGAGTCCACAGGGAGAAGAGTCCACAGGAGAAGAGGTCCACAGGAGTCCACAGGGAGAAGAGTCCACAGGAGAAGAGCCACAGGTCAACAAACAACTGAGGGGGAGGGGGGGCATTAAGATGTTTGGGAACTACAACTCCCAGCATGCTTTATTAAGCTGGGAGTTGTAGTTTCCAAACATCTTGAATGCCAAGTTTCTACCCTCGGTTTATACTCGGTCAATAACTTTATTAGGATTTTTAGCTGAAATTGGGTACCTCGGTTTATACTCTGGTCGGTTTATACTCGAGTATATACGGTATGTATTAATACCAGTAAATCTCAATATTATAAAGTATCCCTGTACCAACCAGAACTACAGTATGTGTATTAATACCAGTAATTCTCAAGAGTCCACAGGGAGAAGAGTCCACAGGGAGAAGAGTCCACAGGGAGAAGAGCCCACAGGTACAAAACTAAACTGAGGGGGAGGGGGCATTTAAGATGTTTGGGAACTACAACTCCAGCATGCTTTATTAGCTGGGAGTTGTTAGTTTCCAAACTCTTGAATGCCAAGTTTCTACCCTGTTTTTATACTCGGGTCAATAACTTTATTAGGATTTTTAGCTGAAATTGGGTACCTCGGTTTATTCTACTCTGGTCGGTTTATACTCGAGTATATACGGTATGTATTAATACCAGTAAATATCTCAATATATATATGTATCCCTGTACCAACCAGAACTACAGTATGTGTATTAATACCAGTAATTCTCAATATTATATTGTATCCCTGTACCAACCAGAACTACAGTATATGTATTAATACCAGTAATTTCAATATTTTATACTATCCCTGTACCAACCAGAACTACAGTATAGTGATTAATACCAGTAATTCTCAATATTATATTATCCCTGTACCAACCAGAACTATAGTATGTGTATTAATACCAGTAAAATCTCAATATTATATAGTATCCCTGTACAAACCAGAACTACAGTAGTGTATTAATACCAGTAATTCTCAATTTATATAGTATCCCGTACAAAACAGAACTACAGTATATATATTAATACCAGAAATTCTCAATATTATATTAATCCCTGTGTCAACCAGAACTACAGTATATGTATTAATACCAGTAATTCTCAATATTATATAGTATCCTGTACCAACCAAACTACAGTATATGTATTAATACCAGTAATTCTCAATATTATATAGTATCCCTGTACCAACCAGAACTACAGTATATGTATTAATACCAGTAATTATCAATATTATATAGTATCCCCGTACAAACCAGAACTACAGTATATATATTAATACCAGAAATTCTCAATATTATATTATATCCCTGTGTCAACCAGAACTACAGTATATGTATTAATACCAGTAATTCTCAATATTATATAGTATCCCGCGACGCACAATGTGTATTGGGCACTTTCTCGGCCACCCTACCAGTCAAGCAACGATCCCTGACCGAACAGGCGAAGCAGTCAAGAAAGTGCCCTTACATGGCATGATTATCGCCCGAAACGGCCATTCGTACACATCGTGCGTTGTGGGTCAGCCATAGGCCCTTAGTATTTTGCATTTTATATACCCTCATCATGTGACCCCCACCCAAATTCCTCACACTCACACATGGGGTGGGACAAACACCCCTAATATCAAAACCCAAGAGAGACTGAAAGGCTACAAGCATTCCTCTTAGTATACTGTTAATTAATGGCAACAAGTGAGTGGCTTAAGGAAAAGAAAACTTTCCCCGGTTAAATCTGCACAATCCATAATATAATAATCAGCTAATAATAATAACCTGCAACTGCTGAATATTTCCACTGTTAATAGTCAATAGATGATTTAGCTAGTTTATTAAATCAGCTTAAAGGGTATGTCCACCTAAAAAAAATGTTTTGATATAAGATTCCCCAAGGGCTCCCAGCCCCAACCGCTATATTTGTTTCTTTAGAAAGACCCCCAAACTCTACTTACCTATTTCCTATGCCGCGCTCCCGGCCCTCTGCTTGCGAGAAAATGCAAGCAGAGGGGCGGGACCGGCAGCCGCGTCTGTGATTGGCTGAGCGCCAGCCAATCACGGACGCGGCTGCCGGCAGCTCACTTCGCCGGAGGAAAGAGGAGAGGTAAGTAAAGTTTGGGGAGCTTTATAAAGGTACAAATATAGCGGTTGGGGCTGGGAGCCCAGGGGGAATCTTATGTATTACACATTTTACGCTAGGGGGAGGGAATCAGGAGAGGGAGGGGGAGGGAGGGGGAGAAGGGCTGCAGTACGCATGCCAAAATTCTCCCGGAGGCCAGGGAGGAGGCAGAGTCCTATATGGACTCTGCTATCCTCCTGGTGGGCAGTTTTTGGGACTTTGGGGGGGGACTACAGGAGAACCCTATGGAGCTGGGATGTGAGGTAAGGATTAAACTACACTACATGGTGGGGCCAGTAGTTGGGGGGATTATAGTTTTGGGGGTGGACATGCCCTTTAACCCTGCTGTATGTCTACTTCTTTCTATTTCAACCCCAGAGGTTACAATGTGATGCTAAATATTTTAGCAGTCGGGAATTCCCTGGTAACATTTGTTTCTATTACTATGATGTGAGTGACATCATTCATTTAAAAGGCCAGTAATTTGTAGGATGTCTCAATCTACACTTTCATAGTTTATTAGTTATTTATTATTTGCATTCTATCTTTACTTTAATAACCATAGTCTGTATAATAGTTGTCATACTATAGTTTTATAGAGTGATTATTTGGTCATTGTTGATCCCATAGTGATTAACATAATTGTTTACCAACGACCCATCCAGGGTGTGATGTCACCAATAATAGGGTCAGACCATTTTAACTCGCGATCCAATCCTGTTTACGATTCAATGGCCAATTGTGGTTGCCACCCTAGTGCCTTGCTGTGTGTCCACGCAGCGATCTGTATTTTTCCCACAATCGCAGTGTACGTGCATGATAATGTTCCCGAGCACATCTGTAATACGCACCCAATCGAACATGTTAACCCACATGCTTGCATGCCCATTTTCCGGAGCCCTCGTAAGCGATACAGTGTGGTCTCAGCCTATGGGATGTAATTACACTGTGGATAATGTACCCTCTACTGTCAACTATAGGGATATTAGAATTTACAGAGGAGTTCTCTGTTCAAGTTTGAGGCTTGGACAGGAAGGCTGCCATAGGTGATAGCCACAGGGGAAGGGATGGTCCAGTGTGTAGAAGCCCACTGATTATTTCTTACAGTTGGATCCCATAGGGTGTGGGTTGTAAAATTATAATCATTGCATCGAGTATCTTAGTTGAAGACCAAATTGTACCTAGAAGATTGGTTCTTTTGTCCTATCAACATGATGGAGAATAGTATCTGACCAAATACTGAATATATTCATGCAGATATTTTTTTTTCCCTCTATGTTGATAGCACAAAATAACCAATCTTCCTAGTCTGATTTGGTCTTTGGCTACCACACACAATATTATTATTGTTAGATAATATATATTTTACAGTGCTACTTCTCTATCCCAACACATACCACCCATTTGTAACATCAAAGGAGGAGGAGGGTGTGATCAGAGAGGAGCGGAGAGCTGTCAGGTGAGTCTCCTACCTCCCAAGAAATTAAAATCTTTTTTTTTTTTTCCCGGCATTTTAAGATTTAAAGGGCATGTCCACCCCTTTTTCTAATTTTTGCCACATAGTAGGGCTAGTTCCCCCTGTCCCAACCGCTATATTTTCCAGAAAGTCCCCCGATCATTACTTACCTTACCTCTATCCTCCGCCGCACTGCCCGGCCTTCTGCTTGCATGGAACTGCAAGAAGAGGGCCGGACCGGCAGTCGCGTCTGTGATTGGCTGAGAGGCAACGTACGCAGCTGCCGGCAGGTATATATTAGTGGTTGGGGCTGGGGGAATAGCCTGATATGAACAAAGGGATTTTACACCGGGGGGAGGGAGAGAAAAATGGAGGGAGAGGGGGGGGGGGGGGGAGGGCTGCTCTGAACAAGCCAAAAACCTCTGGTGGCCAGGCTCCTGGTTGCCAGTTTGTTGCTTTGAAGGGACATTACTGGAGAACCATTTGGAGCTGGGATGTAAGGTAAGGATTTTATTACACTACAGAGTGGGGCCAGTAGTGGGTTAAATGATACTTTTGGGGGTGGACATGCCCTTTAAACCTGCACAGCCGTGCAAACTGACAATAAAAAAACAAAATAAGACGACTATTGGCCTGAAAACTTGGAGGTATGTTATTATTGAAACGGTTTTCCTTTAACGTTTAACGTTAAGCTTGGTATAAATCTTACTGAAAAGGATTGAGAACAGCAGTAAAGCGATTGGTTAGTAGCTTGCACAGAAAGAAAAACAGCAGGAGAGTTATTGTTGGATCAGGTAACAGGATTTTTCATGTTAATGGAAAAGATGAAAAGGTAAGAAACAAACAAAATAGGTAAAACTCTAGGTCCTTAGACATGGGTTCGCAATGGATATGGAAGTTATACCCGCTTTAGGTCAAGGGAAAGTCCCACTGTTTGCAAATCCTGGACACAGCTGGGAGGCAGGGTAGACCAGGCCTGGTGGGCTCAGCTTTTAGGTAAGTGTGAAGACCTAGTGATTCTGGTAGTCACCCTGGGTAATTTAATGGGGGTTGGGCTGGATTTGTCCTTTTATATATATCAGCATATAATATGTCCCAACTATTGGAGTCTCTGCATCAGTTGTTACTTTGTTTTGCAGAGATGTACATGCAGGAGTGAGAAAAGTCATGAGACTCGAGCTAAGAACACGTTTACAGCTTATCCCACTGCATCTGCCATAGTAGAAGAGGTAGGAATACTTTCTCCTACCTCCAATTAAATTATCGAATTCTGGCAAGCTTTTAGTTTCTCTTAATTTTAATTCTTCCATATAATTGGTCATTTATGATGTTCCTCCTGAGGTTATATAACAAATTATAGAAATAACTATATATCCTACAGTATGTTCATTGATTTTTGGGGGGACAAAGCTATTTTATAATGTGAACATGTGCAACCTTGCTGTGTTTGTGTCACCAAAACATTTCATTCATTTTGATCTTGTAAAAAATAAAATCCTGCATAGATTATTTGATGACATTTTTTTCTGTTTCCTCACATTACTGTATCATGGGCCATATCCAACTGACCCATTAGATGTACCATACAACCTCCTATTGGTCAGGTGTCTTATGTATCATTCAGGCAAAATAATTAAAATAAACCAAGATTTCACAAAGCCATCAGTCCTTACATGTGTGCATTTCCAAGATATACCTGCAGAGGGCAGAGCAGATGCTGTCTGTAATCATTGACAGAGCTTTCCCCCACTCTAATTGGTTGAAAGTTTTTCTTTTTTTTCCCAGGCAGTGGGAAGTTTGCCTTGGAGAGGTGCAGTGAGACGTTAAGATCCTTGCCTTGTATTTCAGTGGTCAGACAAAGGGGGGTGTAGGGTCCAACCTCCCAGTGCAGAGGGCTCAGTATCTAGGAATGTGGGATGACCTTGTTGTGACCTTGCAGGAGACAGAGAGGAGATTGCAGGACTGATCACCAGAACTGGTCTTTCTGTGTGTGCTGGAGGGTGGGGGACATAGAGCCCCTGGTGCACAGCAGATCACAGCCATGCAGTGGGCTAATTGCAGCCCCCCAGTGCAGCTCATTGCTATGGGAGACTGACCCAGCCTGGGCACTGTCATTTAACCCCTTCCTGTCGGATCTATAAAAAAAGAAAGTTTCCTTGGATAGATTTCACCACCCACCTTTTTCCTGAGGATCTGTAAGTGGATTTACAATGGGATTACCCACCCTTGAGTTCAGTGATTCCTACCTGGACAGCCATGATTTTAGAGACAGGCTAAAATGTCATGAGATTGAGCTGGACAGGACCAATAAATTTATCAAGGAATTAATTAAAGATGGGAACATGCTGATTGCAGCTCTGAGAAGTGAGTATATTTTAATGTTATAGGAATACACAGTTACTGTCATAGTGCTATGTAATTACAAAGTTAATACATTGCTGCAATGCTAATCATCCAAAGCTACAATGTTACATTGCTGCAATACTAATCATTCAAAGCTACAATGTTACATTGCTACAATGCTAATCATTCAAAGCTACAATGTTACATTGCTACAATGCTAATCATTCAAAGCTACAATGCTACATTGCTACAATTGCTAATCATTCAAAGCTAACAATGTTACATTGTATACAATGCCAATCATCAAAGCTACAATGTTACATTGCTGCAATATAATCATTCAAAGCTACAATGTTCTAATTGCTACAATGCCAAACCTTCAAAGCTACAATGTTATATTGCTACAATGCTAATCTTCACAAGCTACAATGTTACATTGCTACAAGCCAATCATTCAAAGCTACAATGTTACATTGCTACAATGCTAATCATTCAAAGCTACAATGTTACATTGCTACAATGCCAATCATTCAAAGCTACAATGTTACATTGCTACAATGCCAATCATTCAAAGCTACAATGTTACATTGCTACAATGCTAATCATTCAAAGCTACAATGTTACATTGCTACAGTGCTAATCATTCAAAGCTACAATGTTACATTGCTACAGTGACCAAATCATTCAAAGTACATGTTACATTGCTACAATGCTAATCATTCCAAAGCTCAACAATGTACATGCTACAACAATGCCAACTCAAAGTACAATGTTACATTGTACAATGCTAATCATTCAAAGCTACAATGTTACATTGCTACATGCTAATCATTCAAAGCTACAATGGTTACATTGCTACAATGCCAATCATCCAAAGCTACAATGTTACATTGCTCAATATATCATTCAAAGCTACAATGTTAATTGCTACAATGCCAACATTCAAAGCTACAATGATCATTGCTACAATGCTAATCATTCAAAGCTACAATGTTAACATTGCTACAATGCCATCATTCAAAGCTACAATGTTACATTGCTACAATGCTAATCATTCAAGCTACAATGTTACATTGCTACAATGCATCATTCAAAGTACAATGCTAATCATTCAAAGCTACAATGTTACATTGCTACAGTGCTAATCATTCAAAGCTACAATGTTACATTGCTACAATGCTAATCATTCAAAGCTACAATGCTACATTGCTACAATCCAATCATTCCAAAGCTACAATGTTACATTGCTACAATGCAATCATTCAAAGCTACAATGTACATTGCTACAATGCAATCATTCAAGCTACAATGTTACATTGCTACATGCATCATTCAAAGCTACAATGTTACATTGCTACAATGCTAATCATTCAAAGCTACATTACATTGCTACATGCATCATTCAAAGCTACAATGTTACATTGCTACAATGCTAATCATTCAAAGCTACAAATGCACACATTGCTACAATGCCATCATTCAAAGCTACAATGTTATATTGCTACAATGCTAATCATTCAAAGCTACAATGTTTACATTTGCTACAATGCTAATCATTCAAACTACAATGTTACATTGCTACAATGCCAATCATTCAAAGCTACAATGTTACATTGCTACAATATGCCATCATTCAAAGCTACAATGTTACATTGCTACAATGCTAATCATTCAAAGCTACAATGTTACATTGCTACAATGCTAATCATTCAAAGCTACAATGTTACATTGCTACAATGTCAGTCATTCAAAGCTACAATGTTACATTGCTACAATGCTAATCATTCAAAGCTACAATGTTACATTGCTACAATGCTAATCATTCAAAGCTACAATGTTACATTGCTACAATGCCAGTCATTCAAAGCTAAAATGATACATTGCTACAATGTTAATTATTCAAAGCTACAATGTTACATTGCTCTCCATTTTGAGATTTGTTTTATATCCCATTCATACTTTTTTTTTCTGAAGTTGACTTCTTTCTCCAGCTCATGTTGCCATGTCCAGCTTATTTGGCCCTCTACAGCTCACATAGAACTCCTCGCCTCGTGTTTACCCCACCAGCCACATTAACTCCTCCAGCTCACACATCCTATTCCTTAAATCAAACGTTCAGTAACATTTAATAAAGACTGTGACTTCAACCTACTGGAAAATCCTCTGATTGTCTAGAAGCCACACTCTCCAAGCATTGACAGTTTGTGTTTGATTTTATAACTTTTTTACAGCAATACCGTCACAATATTTAATATCTAATTTTATTTTTAGACGAAACATGTAGATTATACAAGTAGACCAAATTGCCACCAGACGTGTAAACTAAATCTGGAGCAGCAAAACCCCTATTGGCCACAGTATCAGCTGATACATTTAGAGAATTGGAGATAAAGCAAAGAATGGGCACCCAATGGGTGAAAATCTGGCAGACAGCCCACCGTCCCTTAATGTTATGTAAGGGTACAGGCCCTTTGTGGCGGTTCAATGGTTGGGACGGCTGTTAGTTGGTGATAAAGGTCATTTTAGTGGAATGCTTTGGGGGAAAGGACCAAGGGATTCCTTCCTAACTCCAAACGGCAATCGGAAAGTATCCCTAATCACCAGAACTACAGTATACACCGTATATCATCCGAGTATAGAACCGTTTTTCACTGAAATCAGCCTGAAAACTCGGGACTCGGGTTAACTCAGTCAACCTCTTACCTGGGCATTCCGGCAGCCCGCGCGAGTCTTTTTCTGCACTGGCGCGCCGGCTGACGTCACTGCCGGCGCCAGCCCGGCGCCGGCATGACGTCAGCCGGCGCGCCGGTACAGGAATGGGCGCGGGCTGCCGAATGACCGATAACGTACCTGCCAGGAAGCCCTTGGTGGCGAAGAGCCAGGAAAGCGGGCGTCCACAGGGAGAAGAGTCCACAGGGAGAAGTCCACAGGGAGAGAGAGAGTCCCAGGGAGAAGAGTCCCACAGGAGAAGAGAGTCCCACAGGAGTCCACAGGGAGAAGAGGCCCAGGTACCACTGAAACTGAGGGGAGGGGGGCATTTTAAGATGTTGTGGACTACACCTCCCAGCATGCTTTATTAGCTGGAGTTGTAGTTTCCAAACATCTTGAAATGCCAAGTGAGGGTGGCATTCAAGATGTTTGGAAACTAACAACTCCCCGCTAATAAAGCATGCTGGGGAGTTGTAGTTCCCAAACATCCTGAATGCCACCCTCACTTGGCATTCAAGATGTTTGGAAACTACAACTCCAGCATGCTTTATTAGCTGGGAGTTGTTAGTTTCCAAACATCTTGAATGCCAAGTTTCTCTACCTCGGTTTTATACTCGGGTCAATAACTTTATTAGGATTTTTAGCTGAAATTGGGTACCTCGGTTTTATACTCTGGTCGGTTTATACTCGAGTATATACGGTATGTATTAATACCAGTAAATCTCAATATTATATAGTACCCTGTACCAACCAGAACTACAGTATGTGTATTAATACCAGTATTCTCAATATTAATTGTATCCCTGTACCAACCAGAACTACAGTATATGTATTAATACCAGTAATTCCAATATTTTATACTATCCCTGTACCAACCAGAACTACAGTATATGTATTAATACCAGTAATTCTCAATATTATATATATCCCTGTACCAACCAGAACTATAGTATGTGTATAATACCAGTAAATTCTCAATATTATATAGTATCCCTGTACCAACCAGAACTACAGTATGTATATAATACCAGTAATTCTCAATATTATATAGTATCCCCGTACAAACCAGAACTACAGTATATATATTAATACCAGAAATTCTCAATATTATATTATATCCCTGTGTCAACCAGAACTACAGTATATGTATTAATACCAGTAATTCTCAATATTATATATCCTGTACCAACCAGAACTACAGTATATGTATTATACCAGTAATTCTCAATATTATATAGTATCCCTGTACCAACCAGAACTACAGTATATGTATTAATACCAGTAATTCTCAATTTATATAGTATCCCGTACAAACCAGAACTACAGTATATAATTATACCAGAAATTCTCAATATTATATTATATCCCTGTGTCAACCAGAACTACAGTATATGTATTAATACCAGTAATTCTCAATATTATATAGTATCCCGCGACGCACAATGTGTATTGGGCACCTTCTCTCGGCCCCCTACCAGTCAAGCAACGATCCCTGATCGAACAGGCGAAGCAGTCAAGAAAGTGCCCTTACATGCATGATTATCGCCCGAAACGGCCATTCGTACACATCGTGCGTTGTGGGTCAGCCATAGGCCCTTAGTATTTTGCATTTTATATACCCTCATCATGTGACCCCCACCCAAATTCCTCACACTCACACATGGGTGGGACAAACACCCCTAATATCAAAACCCAAAGAGACTGAAAGGCTACAAGCATTCCTCTTAGTATACTGTTAATTAATGGCAACAAGTGAGTGGCTTAAGGAAAAGAAAACTTTCCCCGGTTAAATCGCACAATCCATAATAAATAAATCACTAATAATAATAACCTGCAACTGCTGAATATTTCCACTGTTAATAGTCAATAGATGATTTAGCTAGTTTATTAAATCAGCTTAAAGGGTATGTCCACCTAAAAAAAATGTTTTGATATAAGATTCCCCAAGGGCTCAGCCCCAACCGCTATATTTGTTTCTTTAGAAAGACCCCCAAACTCTACTTACCTCCCTTTTCCTAGCCGCGCTCCCGGCCCTCTGCTGCGAGAAATGCAAGCAGAGGGGCGGGGACCGGCAGCCGCGTCTGTGATTGGCTGAGCGCCAGCCAATCACGGACGCGGCTGCCGGCAGCTCACTTCGCCGGAGGAAAGAGGAGAGGTAGTAAAGTTTGGGGGCTTTATAAGGTACAAATATACGGTTGGGGCTGGGAGCCCAGGGGAATCTTATGTATTACACATTTTACGCTAGGGGGAGGGAATCAGGAGAGGGAGGGGGGGGGAGGGGAGAAGGGCTGCAGTACCATGCCAAAATTCTCCCGGAGGCCAGGGAGGAGGCAGAGTCTCATATGGACTCTGCTATCCTCCTGGTGGGCAGTTTTTGGGGACTTTGGGGGGGACTACAGGAGACCCTATGGAGCTGGGATGTGAGGTAAGGATTAAACTACATACATGGTGGGGCCAGTAGTTGGGGGATTATAGTTTTGGGGGTGGACATGCCCTTTAACCCTGCTGTATGTCACTTCTTTCTATTTCAACCCCAGAGGTTACAATGTGATGCTAAATATTTTAGGCAGTCGGGAATTCCCTGGTAACATTTGTTTCTATTACTATGATGTGAGTGACATCATTCATTTAAAGGCCAGTAATTTGTAGGATGTCTCCATCTACATTTCATAGTTTATTAGTTATTTATTATTTGCATTCTTCTTACTTTATAACCATAGTCTGTATAATTTGTCATACTATAGTTTTTATAGAGTGATATTTTGGTCATTGTTGATCCCATAGTGATTAACATAATTGTTTACCAACGACCCATCCAGGTGTGATGTCACCAAATAGGGTCAGACCATTTTAACTCCGATCCAATCCTGTACGATTCAATGGCCAATTGTGGTTGCCACCCTAGTGCCTTGCTGTGTGTCCACGCAGCGATCTGTATTTTTCCCCAATCGCAGTGTACGTGCATGATAATGTTCCCGAGCACATCTGTATACCACCCAATCGACATTTAACCCACATGTTGCATGCATTTCGAGTCGAAGATACGTGTGTCAAGCTTGGATGTATTCATTGGGTAATGTACTATGAATGGAATGTTACAGAGAGTTCTTGTTCAGTTTGAGGCTTGGACGGAAGCTGCCATAGTGATAGCCACAGGGAAGGGATGGTCCATGTGTAGAAGCCCACTGATTATTCTTACAGTTGGATCCCATAGGGTGGGGTTGTAAAATTATAATCATTGCATCGAGTATCTTAGTTGAAGACCAAATTGTACCTAGAAGATTGGTTCTTTTGTCCTATCAACATGATGGAGAAAGTATCTGACCAAATACTGAATATTTCATGCAGATATTTTTTTTTCCCTCTATGTTGATAGCACAAAATAACCAATCTTCCTAGTCTGATTTGTCTTTGGCTACCACACCAAAATATTATTATTGTTGATATATATATTTTACAGTGCTACTTCTCTATCCCAACACATACCACCCTTTGTAACATCAAAGGAGGAGGAGGGGGTGATCAGAGGAGCGGAGAGCTGTCAGGTGAGTCTCCTACCTCCCAAGAATTAAAATCTTTTTTTTTTCCCGGCATTTTAAGATTTAAAGGGCATGTCCACCCTTTTTCTAATTTTTGCCACATAGTAGGGCTAGTTCCCCCTGTCCCAACCGCATATTTTCCAGAAAGTCCCCCATCATTACTTACCTTACCTCTATCCTCCGCCGCACGCCCGGCCTTCTGCTTGCATGGAACTGCAAGAAGAGGGCGGACCGGCAGTCGCGTCTGTGATTGGCTGAGAGCAACGTACGCAGCTGCCGGCAGGTATATATTAGTGGTTGGGGCTGGGGGAACTAGCCCTGCTATGTAACAAGGGATTTTACACGGGGGAGGGAGAGCAAATGGGAGGGAGGAGGGGGGGGGGGGAGGGCTGCTCTGAACAAGCCACAAAACCTCTGGTGGCCAGGCTCCTGGTTGCCAGTTTTTTTGATTTGAAGGGACATACTGGAGAACCATTTGGAGCTGGGATGTAAGGTAAGGATTTTATTACACTACAGAGTGGGGCCAGTAGTGGGTTAAATGATATCTTTTGGGGGTGGACATGCCCTTTAAACCTGCACAGCCGTGCAAAACTGACAATAAAAAAAACAAAAAGACGACTATTGGCCTGAAAACTTGGAGGTAGTGTTATTATGAAACGGTTTTCCTTAACGTTTAACGTAACTTGGTATAAATCTTACTGAAAAGGATTGAGAACAGCAGTAAAGCGATTGGTTAGTAGCTTGCACAGAAAGAAAAACGCAGGAGAGTTATTGTTGATATCAGGTAACAGGATTTTTCATGTTAATGGAAAAGATGAAAAGGTAAGAAACAAACAAATAGGTAACTCTAGGTCCTTAGACATGGGTTCGCAATGGATATGGAAGTTTACCCCTTTAGGTCAAGGAAAGTCCCACTGTTTTGCAAATCCGGGACACAGCTGGAGGCAGGGTAGACCAGGCCTGGTGGGCTCAGCTTTTAGGTAAGTGTGAAGACCTAGTGATTCTGGTAGTCACCCTGGGTAATTTAATGGGGGTTGGGCTGTTTGTCCTTTTAATATATCAGCATATAAAATGTCCCAACTATTGGAGTCTCTGCATCAGTTGTTACTTTTTTGCAGAATGTACATGCAGGAGTGGAAAAGTCATGAGACTCGAGCTAAGAACACGTTTACGCTTATCCCACTGCATCTGCCATAGTAGAAGAGTAGGAATACTTTCTCCTACCTCCAATTAAATTATCGAATTCTGGCAAGCTTTTAGTTTCTCTTAATTTTAATTCTTCCATAAATTGGTCATTTATGATGTTCCTCCTGAGGTTATATAACAAATTATAGAAATAACTATATATCCTACAGTATGTTCTTTGATTTTTGGGGGGACAAAGCTATTTTATAATGTGAACATGTGCAACCTTGCTGTGTTTGTGTCACCAAAACATTTCATTCATTTTGATCTTGTAAAAAATAAAATCCTGCATAGATTATTTGATGACATTTTTTTCTGTTTCTCCTACATACGTATCATGGGCCATATCCAACTGACCCATTAGATGTACCATACAACCTCCTATTGGTCAGGTGTCTTATGTATCATTCAGGCAAAATAATTAAAATAAACCAAGATTTCACAAAGCCATCAGTCCTACATGTGTGCATTTCCAAGATATACCTGCAGAGGGCAGAGCAGAGGCTGTCTGTAATCATTGACAGAGCTTTCCCCCACTCTAATTGGTTGAAAGTTTTCTTTTTTTTTTCCAGGCAGTGGGAATTTTGCCTTGGAGAGGTGCAGTGAGACGTTAATCCTTGCCTTGTATTTCAGTGGTCAGACAAAGGGGGGTGTAGGGTCCAACCCCCCAGTGCAGAGGGCTCAGTATCGAGAATGTGGGATGACCTTGTTGTGACCTTGCAGAGGAGACAGAGAGGAGATTGCGAGACTGATCACCAGAACTGGTCTTCTGTGTGTGCTGGAGGGTGGGGACATAGAGCCCCTGGTGCACAGCAGATCACAGCCATGCAGTGGGTAATTGCAGCCCCCCAGTGCAGCTCATTGCTATGGGAGACTGACCCAGCCTGGGCACTGTCATTTAACCCCTCCTGTCGGATCTATAAAAAAAGAAATTTTCCTTGGATAGATTTCACCACCCACCTTTTTCCTGAGGATCTGTAAGTGGATTTACAATGGGATTACCCACCCTGAGTTCAGTGATTCCTACCTGGACAGCCATGATTTTAGAGACAGGCTAAAATGTCATGAGATTGAGCTGGACAGACCAATAATTTATCAAGGAATTAATTAAAGATGGGAACATGCTGATTGCAGCTCTGAGAAGTGAGTATATTTTAATGTTATAGGAATACACAGTTACTGTCATAGTTGTATGTAATTACAAAGTTAATAGCATTGCTGCATCATGCTAATCATCCAAAGCTACAATGTTACATTGCTGCAATACTAATCATCAAGCTACAATGTTACATTGCTACAATGCTAATCATTCAAAGCTACAATGTTACATTGACAAATGCTATCATTCAAAGCTACAATGTTACATTGCTACATGCCAATCATTCAAAGCTACAATGTTACATTGCTACAATGCCAATCATTCAAAGCTACAATGTTACATTGCTACAATGCAATCATCAAAGCTACATGTTACTTGCTACATGCTAATCATTCAAAGCTACAATGTTACATTGCTACAATGCTAATCATTCAAATGCTACAATGCTACATTGCTACAATGCCAGATCATTCAAAGCTACAATGTTACATTGCTACAATGCTAATCATTCAAAGCTACAATGCTACATTGCTACAATCCATCATTCAAAGCTACAATTATATTGCACAATGCTAATCATTCAAAGCTACAATGTTACATGCTCTACAATGCTAATCATTCAAAGCTACAATGTTACATTGCTACAATGCTAATCATTCAAAGCTACAATGTTACATTGCTACAATGCCAATCATTCAAAGCTACAATGTTACATTGCTACATGCCAATCATTCAAAGCTACAATGTACATTGCTACAATGCAATCATTCAAAGCTACATTTCATTGCTACTGCTATCATTCAAAGCTACAATGTTTACATTGCTACAATGCTAATCATTCAAAGCTACAATGTACATTGCTACAATGCATCATTCAAAGCTACAATGTTACATTGCTACAATGCTAATCATTCAAAGCACAATGACATTGCTACAATGCCATCATTCAAAGCTACAATGTTAATTGCTACAATGCTAATCATTCAAAGCTACAATTTACATTGCTACAATGCTAATCATCTAACTACAATGTTCATTGCTACAATGCCAATCATTCAAAGCTACAATGTTACATTGCTACAATGCATCATTCAAGCTACAATGTTACATTGCTGCAATGCTAATCATTCAAAGCTACAATGTTACATGCCAATCATTCAAAGCTACAATGTTACATTGCTACAATGCTAATCCATTCACAAAGCTACAATGTTCATTGCTACAATGCTAATCATTCAAAGCTACAATGTTATCTGCTACAATGTCATCATTCAAAGCTCCAATGTTACATTGCTACAATGCAATCATTCACATCTACAATGTTACATTGCTACAATGCTAATCATTCAAAGCTACAATGTTACATTGCTACAATGTTAATTATTCAAAGCTACAATGTTACATTGCTACAATGTTAATTATTCAAAGCTACAATGTTACATTGCTACAATGTTAATCATTCACAGCTACAATGTTACAATGCTACAATGTTAATTATTCCACATTACAGTGTTACATTGCTACAATGTTAATCATTCACAGCTACAATGTTACAATGCTACAATGTTAATTATTCCACATTACAGTGTTATATTGCTACAATGTTAAACATTCACAGTTACTATCTTACATTGCTACAATTCACCAGCACATTGTTACAATAATTTAGCATTACAATGTTGCAGTACTTCTGAGTTACTAGGTCATGTGTTACTAATGTTAATAGAAATACCAAATGCAGCAATTAATTTAGTGCCATGTGTTCCTGTGCCAACCTGACCTGTCAGGGACACTGGCATCAATGCTTGTTCTGTGAGTCCCAGAGCAGTTTTCATTATACATTGATCTTATTGGTTTTTACCTCTGAGCAGTGAATGGGTTAAACTGGCTTATAATTAAAGGCACATTCTATTGGGTGCCACTGTATATCCTCCAGCAGCCTAACAATTGTTTAGTCTGTGTGTAAACTAAACCTATAATGTCTCCTGGGGAAAGAAAC